>JAMKCH010028632.1:0-64782 GCA_023653785.1 Ophioderma brevispina | reverse complement strand
CAGTTGCTTTGATCCCCTCCTGGAAAGAGACACTGGCACATTTGAAAAATAGTGCGGCCTCAAGATAATTTTCCAAATCGATATTTTTGCATGAATGTGAATGTTATATGCATTAGCCTCACCTGAAAAGGACCAAAATCAGCGTCTTATAGGCTATGGGTAAACAGAACGATCTTATAATTACTGTCGCCGCGACATTAATTCAGAAGACGACGGAAATGGGTTAACACAAGAAAACGCATGTCGTATGCATGTTTCCCACAGCATGCACGCTGTTGGACTGGTCTGTGACCTTTGTGGTTTAAATATCAATGAGTACGAGTATATGAATTCAGCAATACACCTGTGATTAAAGTTATGGAAGACTTAAAAGTTAGCCTACAAATTACTGATGTCTTTACCTCTAGTAACGTCCCTATTAGTCCGTTGGCTGGGTGGGGCCCCGTGTGCATGAGATGCTGCCTACGTTACTCTTCACAGCCATGGACTCGACCATCAGACATAACAAAAATAAGTGAGGGTAGACTGTGCTACCCCGGCACTTTTTTCGGAGGGCGTTTTCAAAATGGCCGCCAAAATGCCATTTAAAACACCATATAATGACGTTTTTTATAGCCACTTTATGGGGTGTAATGGTCATTTTTTAGTGTTTTCCTTATTGGTTGATGTCAAAGGTATGGAAGCGGTAAAATTCACTATTAAATGTATTCTTAATGGAGGGCGCTTTTCAAAATGGCCGCCACATGCAATTAGCACCTCATAAATTCATGATGATGTTATACTAGCCAAAAATGAGGTGAAATGGCCCAGTTTGTTAGTGTTTTGCTATATTGGTGATGTCAAATGTATAGAGCGCTCACATTCACCACTTAAATGTCTTTCATAATGGAGGGCGCTTTTCAAAATGGCCGCCGAATGCTATTTAACACCCTATTTGAGTTTTGATGCCATAAAATGGGGTAAAATGGTCCAGGTTTCAGTATTTTACTATATTGTGTTGAATGTCGTATGTTTAGAGTGGCACAGTCTATACCCTAAATGTTTTGGGATGGAGGGCGCTTTTCCAAAATGGCTGCCAAATGCAATTTAGCACCTCATAATGTTTTAATAGCCAAAAAATGCCCCATTTGTTCAGGGTTTTGCTCATATTTGTGGATTGCAACTTGCAAGCGGTATAGAGCAGTCACAGTCAGCACGTAAATGATTTCTAATGGAGGACGCTTTTTCAAATGCGAGTTAACACCTTATAAGGAGTTTACATCGCCCAAAAGGGTTGAAATGGACCAGTTTTACAGTGTTCCCTATTTTGTTTCTCCAATCATTTGTGAGGTTCAGTACTTAACATCATTGAACATTCGTTTTATTTTGTCTTACAGTTAGTTTATTGATTTACTGATTTTCTAGTATGTTTCGGTTAATGGATTGATGATTCGATTTATCCAGTACAATGCTGTTTATGGTGATATTGCAATCCAAGAGCTGATATAGGGTTGTGCGTTAGCCAACTGCGACCTCGACAATGCAAATGATTATGACGCTTTCCTGATGGCAGGCCATAATTAATATTGGCAATCGGGGCAAAAAGGAGAAAGAAGATTTCCACACGTTATAGTGGAACATATGATGGCCAATGTCTGAAAGCTGACGACAAAATTCTGCAGCACATTGGTATTTCACAAGACACAGCTTGGATATGTGTGAAATCTGTGTCAGCTGCAAAAAAAAACAGGCTTGATATAATCTTCGATTCTTACCATGACAAATCTGCATAGGACTATGAGCGAAACTCAATTTTAAGGTCAACTACCAATTAAATTGAATTAACAACATCAGTCTGGATTTACCCCTTCCTGTCGGGATATGGGTTGAAATGGTATAGTTTTGTAGAGTTTCCCTGTTTGTTGATGTAAAGTGTATAGAATAGTTTGGACTCACCAATAAACAGTCTAGATCGACAGGTTTCTGGGCATCCAAATAGTAAAGGAGAAATCCCAGAAACACTCTCCTTGAGTAATCTGGCAAAAAAGCTTCTCTTCCTTTGGTGGTTTCAGTAATGAGTTTCCGAGCTTAACTTAGACATAGAAGAGGCTGATGTTCATATAAATTCCTCATCATTCTATGTATCCTCAATTGCCATCACAATGTATCATAGTGCATTCCATGGATACATTTGAATGGCACTTTGATTTATGCAGATCTAGGTGATATGCTTGCATGCCTACAAGATCATTTTTGATCATTTTGATCATTATGGTAACCATTATTTTTGTGTTTATGAAGCAACTACAAAACTTGCCTTAGAGTTGTTGTGACCCGGGCATGAGTTTGCTACTGTTCGAAGGATTTGGAATTAGGTTATTTTAATTAAGTCTAGTCAATTTTGTTTAAAATCTATCAGAGATACTGTTCATAAATTGCGTCTGTTTTTATTATTGAGTCTGACCCTTCTATACACTTTTACCATCAACAAATAGGTAAACCCTACAATGTCGACGAGGAAAGGGGTAAATCCCATTGTTGGTTGTTAATTCAATATAATTGGGTAGCTTGACTTCCGTTTGTTTTTCGCCAGAGTCCTTACCACAGATTGTTATGGTAAGAATCAAAGACACGAAAAACAGGCCCTTTCACCCTTTATGCTATTAAAACAAGTGTTAAGTCCGCTTTTGGCTGACACATTTTTAAAAGCAGCCTCCATTAGAATAATTTAAGTGGTAAATGTGCCCGCTCTATACATTTGACATCAACACTATGCAAAACCTCTAACTGGGCCATTTCATACCTCCATTTTTTTGGCTAGTACACTTCATATTAGATGTTAAATTATATTTGGGGCGGCCATTGTGAAAAGCGTCTTCCTTAGAATACATTTAAGTAGTGAGTGTGACCGCTCATAACAAATTTGCCCTCCAACAAATAATAGGAAAACACTGACAAACTGGACCATTTTTACCACCTTTAACCCCATTTTATGGCATTAAACATCATATAAGGTGTTAAATAGCATATCCGGGGCAGGCCATTTTGAAAAGCGGCCCTCCATTAGACTACCATTTAAGTGGTGAAATGTGAGCACTCCTATACATTTGACTCAACTATACAGCAAACACTGAAAACTGCCAATTCATCAACCCCATTTGTGGCTAGTAGAACGTCATTATGAATTTATGAGGGGCTAAATTGCATTTGGCGGCCATTTTGAAAAAAGCGCCCTCCAATTAGGAAACATTTGTAGTGATTTTACCCTCTATACATTTTACTCAACAAATATAGGAAAACCCTACTACAAAATGGACCTTTCACCACATAAAGTGGCTAATAAAACGTCATTATATGGTGTTAAATGGCATTTTGGCGGCCATTTTGAAACGCCTCTAGCACAAAAATGTGTCGGGGTAGCAAAAGTCGACCCCCACTTTTTTGGTATGTCTGATGTTTAGTCCATGGCTGTGAAGATTAACTTAGGGCACATCTCATCACACGGGACCCACCCAGCCAACGGACCTATATCTGTTTTTTGAGTATGTTATTTTTATTTTAAAATGGCTCTATTCTTCAATGGCCTAGACTATCATTTGAGAGAAAAATTTGAAAGAATTTCATATTTTGGGTGAAAATGGCAGTGCCCCTTTAAAACAAATCCAATGCTACGTTCAGCTGGGCAAGATTGTACACTAGCGATTTAAAGAATTTACATGAACTTTTTACACCAAACTGACCTATAAATCTGTCACAAAGTGCTCAACATCACCTGGGGCACTCCCTCTTAGACGCCCACGTGTATGTAAGGCTGTTAAGACCCCCTTTTTTTGCCATCGTTGTCACCCCTAAAGACCCCATATTTTTTTTTTTAAATTTCATTCACCCAAGACCCCATAATGTTGTGAAATTGTCACTAATTGTTGACCTGCCCAAGACCCCTATTTTTTGGGGGAAATATTCACCCAAAGACCCCGTTATTTTTTGAAACTTTTTAAAATCTTCACCCAAAGACCCCCATTTTGTTCGAAAATTATGCAAATGTTACACTCGTGAAGCCCCTATTGTTGGGCCAATTGGGCTGACTCCCAGACTCTCACCCAAAGACCCTATTGTTCAGTCCTCTTCACCAGAATGCCCCGGTTTTGGCAGCGCGAGCCTTACACCATTTCATTTCATCTGTGAATGCCCCCCCGATCATCGCTTGGAATTAATTTCACATAAACGAATAATCACTAAGGCACATATCCAATCCCTTTGTAGTTTAAAAACTTTAATAAGTGTTCCACAAAAAAATCCTTTTAATTATCTTGATGTCGTCTGCTCCAAAGTAAGGTACACACAGTTTGCCAAATTCGGACAACCTTGTTCAAAACTTTCAAAGGGGCATGTACAGGGGGTTAGAAATCTTTTTTGACTAGAAATTCTTTCATATTCTTGATTTCCTAATGGTGATACCATATTTTGAACTGCATTCATATTAAAAAGTTGAATTTGCAAAATAACACACCCCCTAATCAGTATCCCTAAAAAAATTGAAGTATTGATTTGTCCTAGATGCAAGCTTTCCATCCACAATATCCCCATCTGCAGGAATTAAGCTGAGAAGTGTTTCTTAGTACAACAATTGGTGAAATTTTTCAATTTTTGTCTCGTAGGCTTAAATATGAAAAGTCAGCCTATGTTTTATTATAAGGATAAAGACCTAGCCAGTGCCTTCGACAAGGATAATCGCACGAGACAGTATGGGTCCGGTGCAGGCAGCACGACTCTATCCGGAGGCTCGAGGCTGCGGCACGGACCCAAACGGTCGCGTGCGATTATCATGTCGAATTCACTGAGGCCTTGTCCCTTATCCGTCATATACTTTGAGAAAACAATAGTAATCAAATCATTACATTAACATTAATAATTAACGTAATTTACTAAACTTTGAGGTAGTTTTTAAAATAACTTAAAAACAACTTCTTACTCAACATGTCCAAGTTATACTCTATAAATAGTGGCCAAAAGACCTTGACGCAATTCCATTGGGGTTGGATTATTTTGTTTGAAAATGACAATAGGGGAAGTGCGAGAACTCAGACTCTCTAAGAACCTTAGAGTGGCTAATCTTTCCGCACCTCCCTGGCATTTTTCAAACAACCATTCGTGATAAAACGCGTCAATGAAATTGAAAGAAAGATAGACTTTCGCACTTCCCTTACTTTTTCCAAACAAACCCATCATACGAATTTGTATATAAATGCATCCGAATTTCGTTCTAACCAATTCCAATGCCCATTACTGTATTAGATGTTAAAAGACCAACAAGACATGTATGTACAAACAGTGACTGGTTTTCTGCATTGAAAACGTTTTTATTTGTGAATTTTGGGTTTCTTGAAGTACACTTACTCTCATGGGCCTACTCTTATATAGCAACCTGATTAGTCCATTTCTCTAACCTCCGTGCAGTGATGTCATAACATTGACGCACTTGTACGCACGCGTCAATGTAAGCCATCTTTGTGCTCAGTGTAAGAACGCCGTCGCTTTAAGCCAAGCGCTTGGCGGTTTACTGGTGCGCCCATCAAGTCACGGCACAGAGGTAGGAAAGTTCAGTATAGCAGCTTAACTTTCTGAAAGGCTTTCCTAATTTGCAAATTATATAACATAAGGAATTTTATATTAAGATCAATATTTAATGTCAAACTTATCGTCTTTATATACCAAAAAAGCTTGTTCTCGTTTAATTAAGATATACGCGTTTCGGAAGAAACATTACAAATCACATTATTTGGAATGGGGTCTGCGCATTTGAATATCAACTATACTTTAAAACGATAAACCAATATTGTTTTCAACACATAATTTTAAGTTGACTGACAACCATAGATTGTAGATACTAAGTTTGTAGAGGGTATATATACGATGCAGGCATGTGTCACTTACTACTTGATCTTGAGCAGTAAGTCGATATCAATGATTGACGGTATTTCTAGTTAAGTTGTGACTTGTGGTGACCCGCTTGCATTATCTAATGACCCGTGCATTTCTGATGACCCGTGCATTATCTTGACAAGAGCCAGTGCATTCGTGAAAAATAATGCACGCTGAAAAACAATAATAATCTAACACGAGAATATATACTGAAATATAAGCAAACGAAATCACCTTTTTCTCTCCTTTAAAGACTTTTGGTACCAAATACAAGGTAAGAGTCTATGAGCGTCTACTCTATATGAATTACTATTAATGACACAATATTTGGGTGCTCAAAATCTCTTGTTTTTATTTTTTTTTCTTTTTTTATTTAACTTTCTTAGGCAGGGTAGCCCCTTCAGTGACAAGCACTGATTTCCAAGGAGGCCCTGCATATACACACATTGTACAATCATCCATATCATGTATAACATTAATATAACAACAATACAGGTATATAATAAATACAGACATACAATACCAATGAGGTATAAATGAAACTCCAGAGATGATCTACTAGAATACAAAATAAGCTTATGTGGGTTACAAAAAAATTTTGTTAAGATGTTTTAACTGTGAAGATGAAACTCATTGTATTATAATTACAGCAGATAACTGAAGGAAGACTGTTCCATATTTTGGTTGCTCCAATATGGAACGTACGTTTCCTGGATTTAGCTTCCAAGGTGGTTCATACAAAGAGTTTGTGGTTTTGACTTCTGGTACCCCTAAATGACTGAAGTTCATAAAGTGAACTTGGAAGAAAGGTAAACTGGGGCAAGACCGTGTGAAAGCATTTAAAATAGCATTAGCATATGTTATTAACCGATCATTAGTTTGTTCCACTGCAATGTACACATCATATCTTTAACAGGAGTTCTAATGTCAAGCTGATAAAAGTATACAGCTAGAGTCTATTTTGAAGAATTTTGAAGTGAATTCTAAGATCGTTAGTACAGTTATACCAGACAGGGCTGCATAGTCAAAATGTGGCAATACAATTGAATTTGCAAGCATAACCAGAGTGTCTTTTTGTAATATAATATTATGCGTCTTCTCAAACACCACAACGCTTATAAATCATGCAGAAATATGAATTGAATATGATCAGAACCAGACACAAAGGATCAAAAGTTACAACCCAAATATTTAACTGGTCCACCCTTTTCAATAGTATCATTATTACAGTGCAGCGAAACCTTTTGAATTTATTGAGATCTGACCGTACCAAAGACCATAACTTGGTTTTCTTGGCATTCAAAGTGAGTTTGTTATCATCAAACTTTTAGAAATTTGATTAAATTTGACTGCATTCCAATTCAAGAGTGTCATAGTGGTTGTCTGAATACAAAAGAAGGTTTGTATCATCAGCTACCAGTCATTTACAGTTAACACTATTTGAAAGATTATTGACAAAAAATTAATAAATAGAAGCGGACCAGTATAGAGCCGGTTGAATTCCAATGTTGGATAGTTGAAGTCAGAAGGGTTATAGTGGGAGCGGTTTGGACTGCAAAATTGCGACAACCCCTCCTCGGTACAACAAACACGCAAACCACTGCTATTCGAAAGATAGTAATAAATAATTTTAAAAAATGATGGTTGTGGTCAAAAACCTTGGTGGCAGGGGTGTTTTTGGGTCAAAAAAGTACGTTTTTGAGCTAAAAACCTAAGAATATCAAAATTTATTAATTTCTAGCAAAACAAATTTTTAATCATCATGCAATAATATCAATCTCTGACATTTATTGGTAGGTTCTGTTTTATACAATTATATAAGGGTCTAGAAGTTTAGCCCCAAAATCAACCTTTTTTCCTAAAAAAATGCCTCCTTTTATAAACATGTCACCACAACGGTATTACCGAACCCGTTATGCAATTTATAAACCTATATCAATAACAAAAAGGATACCATAAAAATAAAGATGGTAATCTGTTTGCTTAAAAAATAAAAATATAATTAATTTCGCTAACTTGCAGCCCAAATTTCACCCTTTTTTCGGCAAGAAATCATTCCCTGCCCACCCAAATATTTCAACCACAACCATCATTTTCTTAAATATTATATATTTATCCTTCAAATAAAGGTGTTGTGTTTTGTTGTACGGTGGGGAGGGATAACTCGAAACTAGAGCACTTTTCAAGGATCGGCCGCTCCGCTAGTAGGAATTAATGTGACTGCCTGAATTCGGTCACTGAGATAGGATCGAAACCACTTAAGTGCAGAACCAGTAATACCATTTTGTGAAAGTTTATCAATGAGAAGAGAATGGGTTGCACACAGTCAAAAGCCTTTCTAGGTCAAGGAAAATTGCTCCTATTGCACGACCTCAATCCATATTTTTCAAAATAAATCTTGTACATCAGCAAAGTCGTGGCTGTGGAAGATTGGCACGAAAGCCTGATTGGTTATCAGAAAGAGTCCATTGGAAACAAGGTACGAATACAATTGATTATGAACAGCTCTTTCGATGATTTTAGAAATAAGGGCAGAACGGGAACAATAGGCCTCGATAGTTTCCCACATCTGACTGTCACCAGTCTTAAAATAGTGGTAACTTTGGCTTTTTTCCATTTCTGCCGGAAAAACTGATGTACTAAGAGAAATGTTACAAATAAAAGCAAGAGATTTACTATATAGGAGCAGCCAGCTAAGCAAGTTTTACGATGCCAAACCATCAAATACTGGCGATTGTTATTAGACATATCAAATTTGCTTATCAACAACTTGGAGAAAACATTACAAAAACTGAAAATAGAATC
The DNA here is from genome assembly GCA_023653785.1 of Ophioderma brevispina. Lineage (NCBI taxonomy): Eukaryota > Metazoa > Echinodermata > Ophiuroidea > Amphilepidida > Ophiodermatidae > Ophioderma > Ophioderma brevispina. Next base: position 56,076 of record JAMKCH010028632.1, on the reverse strand, counting down.
ACAGTCGAATGGGAATTATTGTAGGTGAGTGCTATTGCTTATTGTGCATCATGAAACTTATCTGCAAGAGAAGCCAAAGAGAAGTGAAATAGTATTAAAGGCATTAGCAGTATCTTTGGCTGAAGATGGGAACACCATCATCAGTTGTTGCACCGTTAAGTCAATACTGTGTGTGCATTTGTACAAAACTGAACAAACAATGAAATGAATAGACCGCAGTTGAATAGTAACAGGAAATGTTTCAGTATTACAAAGTAGCATTTTCCTTGATTCATTCTACTACCACCATTGTAAAACTTACCACTTCACTGACAAGAACAAGACTATCGGGCATAAACATCTGCTAAAAAACACTTAACTGGAGTCACTTGGAAGTCCCTAATTGCATGAGATCATTTTTCTTCTTGTAAAAGGAATGTTAAAAGGCCATTCGGGAACTCTATTCTATCATGTACTATTCCAAGGGGGCAATCAGTCCATCATCTCTTAAAATCCTCTCCATGTTTGCATCAATGCATCATCATGAGAGCGCATCTCGAACAACAGTTTACGCACAAACATGTAGTAATAGTATCCCTGGAAGAGTGCATGGGAGCAATTGAGAAAGGTCAGGTAGTAGGTTAGTGTTCATATGTGGCACAGATATGAAAAAAAACTCATCCTCATTTCTACCTTCACAGGTTTTGCCGTCACATTGATTTAAAGCTTGTTGATCATTGTCACAGATTGGAGGGGATTGCATTTACATTAATTATCATGGTTTGAATTCATAGTGCATGCTATGGGGTGCGTGAAAAATAAAAATAAAAGAATCAATTGTAATAACACCAAACTTATATGTGAAATTCTGGGATCTCACAAAATCCTTGCTGATAATTTTCAGGTTGTTGTTGCAATTTTTAAAGCCTAATTTCCCTAAGGTTTATAGCTGACCTTTTGGTATTTACATCATATTCGATTGGTGGATATCCTCCCAATCGGCAGAAGTAATGTAAAATTTTACCCATTCTTCATTGTTAAACATGGACACATCAATTACAAAGTATCTTCTTTTGCGCTTATTTGTAAGGCTTATTTATTAGATGAAAAACTTTATATTAATAGAATTGTGTCATTCCATTGAACAAGGTCAACCCCTTTCAACAATGACATGATGAGAAAAACCAAAGGCCGCCGAGGTTATTACATAAACATCCACTGCATTAACATCCATTTGCAAAAAAATAAGTACTTGTGTCTGTCTCAAATCAGGCACATAATAAAACTGGAATCAAAAGTGGTTTAAATTATGGCTAAGTCCTTAAGAATGGGACCTATTATTATTTCAACATCCTATTACAGGGAATGTAATAGGCGTAGATAATTGGAACGGGTTTGGGTTGGACACGGACCCATCCATGAGAAATTTTCTCACCTATTACATTTACACTTTTACATATAGAGAAAAGGTGCAATCATTGAAGTATAACCTGTTTAAACCTGGATTAAAGTTAGATCTTTGAGGAATACCAGGTGAGCAATTCTAGTCGCCCTGCGAGTCAAGAGCTAAGTACAGTTAAAAATAAAAATCCCACGAAATATTTGGAACCCAAACGGTCGCAAGTTAACTGGTCAAAATGCTAATTACAAAACAACACAAGGTGTGTCAGCTCTGGTGACAAGACAAAGAGTGTCTCAGAAGTTGCAGTACACGATTCATAAATCTAGACTGTCAGCTTCCAGGTACGTCCCATACCACTATTTTTGGTTGGAATTTTATACATTTTTTTCCATGAATTTGTGGTTTTTATGATTTTCTCTTCTTTTTTGTGAATTGTTATTCATTTTTTTTAATTGGGAAAATGTTTGTACTTTTTTTTATTGGAATTTTTGTATTTTTTTCCCTGGAAATTTTGATTTTTTTTTAGTGGGATTTTTTTTTTTTTATTAGGATTTTTTTAATGGATTGGTGTGGAATTTTTTAAAATTATCAATATTGAACATCAGTTGCCCGAAACTGTCCCTGAATCTGGATATGCAGTCATAGCTCAATCAGGTAACCGCTCGACTCCAGTGTATGTTCATCCAAGCGTATAGGCGTGCGTTCGAGTCCTGCGAGATTAGCTATATTGTATGTCGAACAAGAAACTTAAACGCTTGGTTGTTTCTCGATTACCAATGCGATATTGGGATAGTGGTCCCGGCTGCGATGGTTATCTCATGTATGTTGATGATAAGCGGAAAGCCTGCATCCCGATCGTGCTGCTCCCTCATGAAATGATGAGAAATGGTTCTTATGGTATGGTTGGGCCACAGTGCTCAGCGGCCATTTGTTAAAGCGCTGAGAGGCCAATAGCATAAGGCGCTATATACATTCTGCTATGATTATTATTATTAATGTCCAAACCACCTTATAGTATTTGTTAAGAACGGACAGCATAAAACGAAACCTGATTTTTCTGTAGAGCTACTTCCACAGCTAAGACTGTGACCACCACAAAAATATTCAAACTATGTGTGTTTTATCCAGGCACCAGTTGGACAATTAAGGAGTAGGGACTTCTGAAGTTAAGACAACATTGCTTTCCCTGTTGTCCCTGTCAATAATCAATCTCTATTAGCTCTCTACTCCCAATGGTGTGTGCATGCTTTAACTTGCCGCTAGTTCTCATTGATCAACTTCGATAGATATGTTTGGCATGTAATCTGTAACATTCGTGGTGCATTCCAAATTTCAGTGGCTATTTTGCTCTTTGAGGTTCCTACGACAGTATTTGGAAAAATTTTGTTAAGTGTTAACTTCATCAACTACCGTTTTATTTTAATCTTTTAAGAGGGATTACTTATCTGATCGGATTACAATTCAGAGCTGAAATTAGTGAAACTGACACATACAATTTAGTACAAGCAATGTTGTGTCGGACCTCAGTGAACTTCATTGTACATTGCTTGATTGAAGTCTGACAGAGCAGACGCAACGCCTCAATTGCTTGACCGCAATCTGTTAGTCGGATAATAGATCTATTATCAACACATTGCAAATTGGTATTATTGAAGGCATACACAAGGAGGCTCTATACCATGGGGGATTGTTTGCAGTTATAAACCTATTGTATTATTAACACAGTCCATGATCAAATTATAATAGATTAGAGCAAATCATTATAAAATTGTGAATCAAAAGTATGCTTGATCATTATGTCCGTTCGAAATAGTGGCACCTCACAAAAACTGACGGAACAACCAATGGAAGAAGTGTAGAATGTACATGGCGCAATTCCTGGCATTTCATTATTGGAAGGACGTTTCCATGGCAGTCTTTGAATATTATCAGAGACTCCGATATTAATTATTCTAAATACAACATCCTTCTTAGCGACACAGAGAATTTTGAGCTCTACCAACACAGGTAAGTTCACCAATGCAAAACTGTGCAAAATTCTCATATATTTGGAAAATTGGGGGACATTCTTCCAAAAAATGGCTGTTAATGCTTGAACACAGTCCAATGATCATATAATTAGATTAGAGTCAAATCATTGTAATTGTCAAATGGTCAAGGGATGATGTAGAGCATGCCATGTCATAATTATCATCGCATGGTCAGTCTAACTTCTTTCACAAAACCTATCACAGCAGAATGGTCTGATGCATGTTTAAATTGGCACCGATTTGAAATGGTCAAGCAGAGGCCACATGCTTGTACAATGATTTTCACATGTAAGTCAGAGGATGCACTACAGCAATGGTCTACTCTAGATGAGAAACATTTGAGAAAAGATTTTTCATAATATTTAAATCTCAATCTGTGGTTGCACATGGTGTACATCATTCAGTATACCAGTTGTCTCGGGGTCCCAAAGGATCAGTACTTGGACTGTTTCTGTTTCTGTTAATATTATTCTTTTGATGGATCGTCTCAATATAATTATGATATGCAGAGAGTCTTAATCATTCCACCACAAGACTGTTCACTGTTGATACCATGCACCCAATATGGATGTAAAAGTTCAAGAAATGCTGTATTACTCCAGAAAAGTTGGACACTGACAAAAGGAGAGAAATATGGGATGGTGCAATTTCATTTGACATGTTACATTATTAACACTCACAAAAGTAATGTTTTCTATCACCACATTATCATGGGCCATCCCATCCAAATTCAATGTGCAGGTAATACCTGCGTGTCAAAATGTCAGCAACATTACGATCGATTAACATTCACACAAAACAAACAACACCCTCAACTTCCTCCTGTGAAACCTAAATATTAACAAGCAAATTTTGTCCAATGCAACTAAACATCAATGACGACATAGGTTTAAGAGCAGTCATTGACAACATTATTTAGAATTAAGATAAATTACATGTGATGCAAATGATGAGAAAAATGTGCCTACGAGGGCAGGATAAGGTTGAACATGCTGGTAAACAGATATTCTGATCCACAGTGATGAGCTTAGAACATTACCAAGATGAGGTATAGTGTTCTTCCCCAATGCAATTACTTCCATACAATTTTTGCACTGGTTGTACATGAATTAAATCGTGGAAAAAAAAAATAATGAACACAAAACTATCCCAATTTGCAAGTACTTTTGTCCACTATAAATTCAAGTGAGGGTGAGGTGGCGAGCCGGTCTAAGGTGCTGAACCGTCGGCAGGGGATAAGATGGACCGAGTGGACTGGTTCGAAGGCCCCCCGCGAGTTGGGTTCTTTATGGTCATACCAACTAGTTCCTATAAGGTTGGAAAATTGCATAATCAGGCAGCATTATGTAGTGTGAATATGGAATTTCTCCTCGCTACCAGCCATTGCGCAGGATGTGCAAGTATATGTAATGGGTTGCCCGGTGCATCATGGTTCAGAGAAGTAAGTAAAGCCATTGCGTCCTGGGTTGTCAGTGGAGTCAATCCGGAGCATGTAAAAAGTTTAAAGACTGTCAAAAAGAGAAGGGGATCATCCCGGTTGTTACGGCACTCTTCACTCTAGGTACCAGAGTTCCTCTAGTGTGATGCGGGAACCCGCTTTACTGGAGATAAATTGATCCAAATCCAGACAACCAGTGCAAAAAGTGTATGGAAGAGAAATGCATTTGGGAAGAACCTATACTACTCTTGACACATTCCTGGCCCATGCAATGCTGTCAGACATTTTAAATGACCATCCTTATTAAAAAATTCACAAATTCATTCGACAAGAAACAAATCAATTTTATGATATGACTGCGATCAGACCCAATAGAACCGTCTTATGTTTTTATGTTGTTCTTCGCCATACTTCTGTATCTCCTTGACGACCTATCAGGTTTGTACGCTTCTGATGAGTGGATGCTAATGTTCGTGGCTGTTTTTTACTGCAAAAAGGAGCAAATGTCTTAATAAAAACAAAGGAGAAACCAAATTTTATCTCAGTATTATATTAATGCTGGGTGTGTGGATCTGGATCATTTACAATGTCATCTAAATGTGACCAGCCAATGTCATGTGCTAATGAATTTTCTATTAGAGGCTTATGGGGAGATGCCTGATGAATGAATGGTACAATTAATAAAGGGCCAAGGCCATCTCTCATAGCATGTCCTCAGAAAATGAGATTTTACCAGAGTGGTCAAAATTTGGTATATGAAGAAAGCTACTCAACAGGAACAAATTTTGATGTTTGAGCATAACTATTGAATTTACTGAGTGCAAAACAAAATTCTCCTTTGAAATCTAATGTGAATTTGTCTTTCATGTGAATCAAAGGTGACAAAGAACTCTGCCAACTAATTCTTCTAACACACTCTTGAAGAAGCAAATTTCCAACCCTCGGCCAACCTATTTGGAACAGAACGCAAAAACTGTTTGGGACTTACAATATTTGTTTGATCTGCTCACATAGATGTTGGTCACACCAACGACCCTTTGACTTTAATTACAATAGGCTATATTTCATTTACATCAACATGATGAGCTGGACATGCTAAGGCTATTTTTCTACTGTACCTAACCAACCTCACAAAATATGAAAAAAACGTGCCCTGACAGGGCAGAAATATATTTAAATGATGATTTTATCTTGATTAATAAAAGTGATAAGAAATGCCATGGGAGATGGGATCTCTTTCGCAAAGAATTGTGCCCATAGCATGAAAGATGTTACTAAAATCTAATTTTGATCTGTATTTGAAACACTGTATACTTTTGGTCTTGACTAAATTGCTGAACGGTACAACATTTCAAAAAAATAAGAAAAAAACAGTCTTCAAATATATATCAGCTTTCATATAGTTAGAGTGGCCTGTCCAGACTCGCGTGCATACGTACATACTTAAAGCAAAGTTATTACTTGAGGGCTCAAGTATTTTTAATTTTAATTCAAATTTATATAACAAAAATATAGCGTTCCACTGAATGTGTCGTCTGCCTGTCGCGGTTTGTGAATGCGATCACCAACAACATGTGGGGCACTACACGAGGACCTGTGCACACGCATGTGAAACAGTGAGCAATGAAGAGGTTAACTTTTTACCAGGGCTTTTCCCCATGTCAACCAACACGAGATGTGCACCGCAGAATGTCATGGATTTTTTTCTTTTTGGTGTGATGAAGATATTGATGAGAAATTAAAATCCTGAAATTTGGAGTTATACCGCCTTTAGTTTTCCTGCAGCAGCATTCGGAGAAATTTAGGGGGGTAGCCATCAAAAAAATGCTGGGTGACACTTTTGAGAGGACTTCCAACCCCCGCAACACACCACAAACCCTGCAACACCCACCCCCTTCCCAATACCACCCCACAGCACTCTGCCCACAAACCTCCCACTCCTAAACACCCCTCAACCATCCAACCCCCGCAACACCCCACCACCCCAATACCCTTAACACAAGTACCTTCCTCAACACCACCGCAAACCTCCAACCACCCCGAACACCCTACCCCTCCCCAAACACCCTAACCCACCCACACTCCCACCCCTCCCAACACTATCACCCATCCCAACACTATCACCCCTCCACACTAACCCCCTCCCAGCCACCCTATCAACAAAACCATCTAACTCACACCAACACCCACCCCTCCTCAACCCACTGCAACCAACACCCCCTCGCCAAAAACCCTGCCACACCCCCACCCCTCCCCAACACCGCAAACTAACCCCCCCCAACAACAAAGTAGTCTCATGTAGAGAAGGAATTTTGCCTATCCGATTGTACCGTTCAGAGATACAGCAATTATGCATATTTAATTAGCTCATTTGCATACCTAAGCCGCCTGTTCACATACTTTCAAATTGCCAAAACGATGTGCCCATGATAGGCTTTCATGCAGCGAGGTAATGTTACAGTGTATAAATATAGCAAATACGCGATTTTGAATTTTATTAGGCTCATTTGCATGCTCAATTTGCCCAAAATACGTCCAAAATCTAATCAGGTTCAGAACTCTTCAACCCGCTTCATCCACCAGGTAATCATATACGCCTACGGAACTCGTAGAAAACTTGTTACCAGGCCTTGCAGGAAATTTTTTTTTTAATGTTTTTAAATTATGCAATTTAGATTTAATTAGCATATTTACGCCCAAAAAAAAACATCTAATCAGGTCGAGAACTCATCAAACCCGCTTATTTCCACCAAGTTACATCATTGATGCCCTACGAACTCCCGATAAAAGATACAACATGGGTTAAACATTTTTGTCACAGTACGAAAAACGGACGAACAGACGGTTGCTCCATTTGATTGTCCCCGTCGAACTTGTTCGGCGGGGCAATAAACTAGTGCAGTTCACACCGTGTGTAACCTTTTGATTTCACCATGTTCTGTGCTCAGGTCAAGTCTTTTTGGCTGAATTTGGTTGTTCTAGGGCGTTTCTAAAGAAAATTGAACTTTTAGATGACCTATGACCTGCAGGGTGTAACCTTTGAACATCGGTATTATTCTGAGCTAAGGTCAACAGTCTTTTGGTAAATTTGATTGTTCTAGGGCATTCTAAGTAAATTTATTTTACATGACCTTTGACCTGCAGGGTCACTTGAAACTATAAACAACCCTAGACCCACCATAGGTGCAATATTAGCTCCCTACATCAAAGCACAAACATACAGGACAACATTTGCACACAGGTAATATTGATTTCAACGCAACCAAAGGGGCACGTCTGGCAGTGGGCCAATAGTGACGAATTACTGGGAATCAACAATTTCCAAATGAAAGGGGTAAAAAAATGGAAAAGCCACAGAAATTGAAATAGCTATTTGAGTGAGTCTTGGAATGTTTCCTTATAACCAACTGCACATTGACATAGGAATCATGTTGCATGGATTCACTTCACTGAAGAAATGATAAAAAATAAACCTCAATTTAAGTGACTGCCATTTTATGTGAGTTGTACACCAATCCCTGCTAGAACTGATCACTCATGATTAGAGAATAACCGATATGATCGGTATTTTTGAAATTGGGCCGATTATGACCATATCGGTATCTGATCGGTATCGGCAAAATTATCATTTTTTACCGATTTTCTATACCGATTAAATTACTATCAAAGAGGTCCAAACTGATGGCCAAACGGTGACAATAAATCAAAACTGAAACAATCAATTTATTATTTTATGTACACAAGAGTGTGTATGTTGTTCCTAACTTACTGTTTCGCCATTTTAGTGGTTTACCTAAATCGATCTGCTACTTTCTGGCAGCTTCTGGCTGTTGAAAACAGCGATGATAACACAAAAAATATTAAATAAATTATTAAATATATGTCTGTAAAGTCACTAAAAATGAGTAGCCAGCTATTGAGCTGTTTCACTGCACCATTGCAAAGTGGCACTGTGTGTGTGTGTGTCAGCATACCCACTGAGGGTTGCAAGCCCTAATGGGCACAGATAATGGTACATACATATTTAATTCACATCATCTGTGTATGAGTGGCATGTAGCATTGTTAATTCATGGCAAAAAATAAGTTGACATTTGTGAAATTCACACATGTAACCCCTGGATTTGTGGAAGAAATGAAAGGAACTGATCATGAAATACATTCTGCCCAAGGTAGTACTCAAACATTGAAAATAATGGGGACTGACTGGGCGACACGTCCCAACAAAAAAAAGTTTTGTTTGCTGAAGCTGAGTGAGACAAAAGTAACCCTTTTTTATGAGATTTATGAGAAAAACTGAAAATCAAAGGTGCTTATTCCGGTTTCAAGTTGTGTCAGGCGGGTGACACTGTGTACAAAATGCCCATAGACGATTCACAGGCATATAGTAATAGCGTAGTAGTAGTCGTTTGAATCAAGTAGTCGGTTTCTGCTCTGTCTATGGATTCACATTGAAATGAACGGCCTATACTTAACTGATTGGAATGTTTTGCAGCAAATTAAAGATAATGAAATAAGCTTTCCGCAGATACCACATATGTTAGATATATACTGTACTGACCCTAGTATAGTCCCACCTATTTTTCTTAAACCTGAATTAGCTTTAATTTAGGGGGTGGGATTCTAATGGGTCGCCCCCCTAACATGAAACACCGAACATCAACATTTCAGACCTTTCAGACCTACTTATTTCCCGATATTTTCAAGTGTTAAATTAGGTGTGTGATCACCAAAGACCTGTACCTTAACCTACAACAGCATTAACCTAATTAATTTTGTACAAAGCCATCACAAGAAGATACTACCAACCAGTGCAAATTGGTAACAAAAAATGCATGTACTTAGCCTTCCAGCAAAAAACTATGGTGGGATTATAACAGGATTTTCTTACAATTCCTTCATATTCATTTTTCTTTTGAAACTAGGGGGTGGGATTTATAATCGAGGCATGGGGGACTAAATACTCGGGGCAGTACGTATTATCTAAATTCAAAATGGCGCACACAAATCAGGGTGCAAGTTGTTTTTATTTTACTCACCGATATGTATGTGTGCCAATCTGACGTGCACATTTGATCATCTCTTCTCTGCAGAATTTTGTAATTTTCTGTCTGAAACAGACAGAAATTAAGTACAACCCAGGATCTAATGGGACACTGTAAGTATACAAATATTTGCTCAAACAACAAGATCCATTCAAATTGAGAATAAGCTTTTATCAGGATATGAAGACATTGAGATAAAAAATTCTTCTTCCAGTATGTTCTATGGTGTTTCAGCAGCACTTTTCCAGGAATTCTCACACTTCATAAAAATATTACCAAAGTTTTTGTACTCACCCACAATCGTGAACCTACAGATAATGTAACTTAACGGTTTCTTCTGTTTTAAGACACCTATCCCGTGAACTTGAAATATTTCAAATTTTTGCAGGAATAGCTTCAAGAGTGAAGATAACTGTAGAATTTTCCTCATAGTTTACCTTTTCCGCTGTATAAGTGACAGAAAAGGAAGAAAAGGCAGTGTTCCAAATATGAGTCTCCATTCAATTAATTGTTTTAGTAAGTGTCCGAACGGACAATAAAATGACTAAAATCTCCGATTCTGTCCCTTTTAAGTTGCTTCTGGCCTTACATTGCCGGTATTTTGGCTACCCTGTACTTTGTTACTACAATCAAAATCTGATTTTTGATGATTTTTTCAATTTGCTGATTTAGCAAATCACTGATAGTGTCTTAAAACAACTGAATGCAGAAGGGGATACTATAATGTAATCCTAATTGGTTTCCAGTAAGCACATGTAAAAGCCCGACATGTATACTCCACTTTCGCTTCATCACGTTCAAAATTCGGCGATGCCGCGATGAAATTTTACAATCGCAATGCCGCGCGGTAAAAGTCATGTATACTCCAAGCCATAATGTCCTCATCCCTCTCGAGGAAATCGTTGCTGTTTATTTTATTGACACTAATTTGCCTATTTGACAATTTTGATACCATTTAAGAGAATTATCTACATACCGTTCTGTATTTTTGCAATATAACGTTGGATTTCCCGAATGAGATCTAGCAACTGAATAGAACGAGCGACAATTATTTTACGATACTAGTCGAGTTTATCATATTAAATTTTAGCCAAGGAGCCGTTTATCAATAAGTTTTTTTTAATTTTTTAGGTTTTTTCTCACATTTTGAATTCTTTACATGTTTTCTGGACTAATTTTGGTATTTTTTAATTACATTTATTCGCACATCTTCTCTCCTCGTATTCTTCCGGATTTACTGACTTGTATCATTACTGATAAGTGTTAATGCCATTTTTGCTGCATACCTACCTACATTGTACACCCGTTGTAACGGGGTTGGGCTATAAATGGCACATGGTCTGATGAGAGCTCAGAATTAATATTTCGTAGTACCCGCCAAACATTCTTTAATCGATATCCTTAACTAATCATGCCTGATGTTATCATACTCGGGATTTTTTTTTGGCACTTCAGATCCTAGCTTTAAATAAATTGGCCATTTAATGTGTATTTTCCATTGATGAGTATTGTTGTTTGATTAGCGTTCTTAGAGGGGCGATTTTAATAGCAGGTTCATCTTGGTTTTCATGAGTCATCGCCCACCTTGGCTCCTTAACAGCAAGCAGAGATTTTCGCGGGCCGGCGATAATAGCGGAGAGTTTGAACAAAATTCAACTCTCCCAAGCCTCAAACCATCGCGCGATAGAAATTCTTTCGCCGAGGCAAAAAAAAAAAATCGGGGTCAGGTTCCCTTCGCATCCGCGATATCGCGGATGGATAACATCGGGCTTTTATCGATTCTTAGCTTGCCAACACTAAAGACATGGGAAAGCAAATATTCCACTTTAGAGGTCAGATACTTTGACAGGGCAAACTTCAACATGGTTTTAAGATTCAGGAATGTCTATAACAAGTGGCTGAACAGGTGAAATGCTTATTCAAACGGGTCTGAATCCAATTTCTTCTGTCAAAATGTATACCTACCAATGTAACTAACTGAACATTGAACAACTGAATTTCTTCAAAGACATGAGTTCGAATGTTGAAAATGAGTCAATTGACCATGCTACCATTATCCATGCATTAGAACCTTTTTCAAAACGAGTTTACCAACATCATGACCCCCGATATCAACCTAGGGTCAAACTGTTGGGTGGCTCACTACACGGAATTCAAATTTTCGTAAATGCGGATCACTGGCAAACGCTTGGTGATTTATACGCAAGCTATATTAATGGATTTCGCATTTTAATTTTGCTTTTAACGTTCCGATATTCACTTGAAATGGTCTATTAACCAGAGGTGCCAACATTCCAGATCTCCCTCCATTTGCCTGATAACCAGCAATTTGCTTGTCAAGCAAATGTCACATCTAGGTCTATTAGACCTACCTTTTCTAGTAAAATTTGTCACAAAAGTGGAGAGATCTAAGTAAACCAACATGTTCTTACCCCTGAATTAGAACTGTATTTGTCGGTCTTTTCTATTTGCTGAACTATTGGTGTCATGTGTCTTCAATTACTATAACCAAAAACCCAAACCTTTAAAAAAACCACCATAAACCGCCCTGCAAACAAACAAAAACAAAACAGGTTATGGTAGGAACAGCAAACTTTGATATTGAATGTTAACTTCATGTTAAATCAATTTTTTTGCTAGGAGGTAGACAAGCTCGCATAGTCATCAGTTCAATCCCAGAGAGACGTAACCGTGACAGCTGCGGCTTTCGTTTGAAATGGATTTCTGAGAACTGCAAAAACGTTAGAGTTTCATCAGTAGAAAATAGACCTTTTGAGTCTTATTTATCCACAGTCTAAGAAACCCATTTTTGTACACATCTGAGAATACATAACTAACTTTTTATTTCTCCTTGTCGTAATTATTCCAGTCAATCTGGATACTATAAGACAGACTGTGGAACAACTTGCCCAAACAAAAAGTCAAAAGGGATTGAAAGTTCAGCTGGGGAAGTTAATATTCACCAACCACGGAATAGCCAATCACTGCACGGACAGCCTTACCACCACCAAAGCTGACAACAAAAAGCTTTTCACAAATACAAAAGGTATGTTTACTTCCATGCTAGGGTTTGCTTTCCCACACAGATTGATGCGGATAAACACAAAATTACCTGTATCAGGTAAACTTTAGGTGATCATGCTCACAAGCTCACACACAAGGCCAACAGTTTCTTTTCTGCAATCCAGAGAGACGCATTCAAACATACTCGTAGACAGTTAGGGTTTATGTTCACCCAATGCGTGGTCGTCTGCTGTTGTTGTTTGTGACTGGGGCCAAGGTCAAGGTAACATGTTACATGAGGTCACCAAAGTGGGACACTACCCAAGACTAGTGTTCGCGTTCATATAAAATTGGATCGATGCCGCCAATTTTTGGTCGAGCTCCGAGTTGCAAAAATATGCCTCGCTACGTCTTGCCCAATATTTTAAATAAAACTCATAGTGAGCCATCAATTTGGGCTGAATCATTCCAATTTTATGATTATCAACGTTTCGGAATCCGATATTTTAAACAACTTGGACTCCTCAAAAAACATGTTTGTCATGAAAATTGATCAACATGGATACACCAAGCAATTTGACCCTTGATTTGACCAGTCCCTTGACTAATTGTTGGGCCAAGACCCTCTCTGACCTAGATGACATTTTGACGACCCCATTCCTTGGAGGGTAACTTGTGTGGACACTAACCCAAGGACCATTTATGAAAATGTGGTGCCCGATCTGTGGAAACAGTGGGCAATTATTTAATATAAGGTTTGACCACAGATACATAGACACACTTCCAAAGCAAATCCCTTGTTGCCTTCTTTTGGCAGATGACACCAAAAGGGCTAGATGAAATTTACGAACCGCCCTATTTTTTGCAAATGAAGATACTACAACAAGCCTATTAGGTAATAGGTATTGGTGGCATTGGTAGTCTTGTTCAACATGCTAGCATGTGGCACTAAATAATACTTTACACATCATGCAACTTGTGCTGATTTATGCACATATAGTGAAACTGTGATTTGACATTGCAACATGGGGGCAAGCCTTATTTTTTTTCCAATAATGGAAACTATGTCACCTAGATTGTACCGAATACAGTTTATTGTGTCTTGATAAGGATGAATTATTCAGTCCCGAATTGCTTGTTTCTGTTTAACAAAAAAACCCACTTTTTGGTTGGCAGAAGAGCCCCTGACATAGTTTTACTTAATTTTTGCAAAAAATACATATTGTGATACGTAGCATGCAAATTACAGACCAAGCACTCAAAATTAAGCAATCCAACTCATTAATTTACATTACATTTGGCCCAGTTCTACTACCCAATATTGAATCGCACCCTATGTCAATAATATTGACTGAGTGTAGCCTACTTCAGTGCTGTAATTTAAGAGTTTGTAATATGGCTCCAGTTCCAGTGTCATTTTTTGAACTTCTTGAGCACGTTCTATTCACCATTACCTTTTAATGAACTTTGCCCACGTTCTAAGTAGTTTGAACAAAACTAGAGTAAAATTTTTAATCCGCTGTTCAATGTAATGTGGAACAGACCCCCTTATTTGGCCACTTATATCTACCCCTTTTTGTCAGAGGAGAGGCTATCCAAGTTGTGCACAATACACTATAGCTGCTACCAGGGTTGCAATATGACCGAGGTCTTCTTAGTGTTATTTCAATGACTTTATCTACTAATGTTCTCATCTTTAGCGAATACACTATAGTAATGCCCAATTACCCTTACTGCTTGGTTTTTACCTAAGCCTAGCATGTGGCAGCCTTGTTTAACTGACCTTCCTTCTGCATTGCCCTGGTGACACACATGGAGAAGACATGAAATGAAAAGGAAATGAGGTATGGGAAGGATCAGCAATGCACATGTCAAAAATGTGCTGGAAACAACCCCAAGGATTAGGGGGTTATCATGGTTTGGTTTTGCTAGGGAGTGGCCTCCAAGAGTCTGGTCGTAGGACCCATCTATAACAATTTTGCGAAAACCAGACCCACGCTATCCCAGATTGCCGATTTTGAGCTAAATTGGTTAAACACAAATCTGGCATTGTTTCCCTCCTCTCCAAATTTCCATCTTTTTAACACATTTGGAAAATTTTTGGATTCAGATTGAGGAAGGTGGACTATTTTTTTTTTAAAAAAATGAAAAAACGACCATTTTTTTTACCAAAAGCATGAACAAAGGGCCATCACATTCCAGAAAGCTGAAAATGAGACCCCTTTTTGGCAGCATGTCCCTGTATGGTATATTGTGTATACCCAACCCACCCCCCACCCCCACCCCCGAGCCAAAAACATACCCACAATGAAATGGAATTCTTTAATTATATTATTTTCTGTAACTTCCCATAATGCACAATTGTCTCCCAGTAACAGCCTCACTTAGGTTATCCAAGTTGCCTACAATTTTAAATTCACATTTTTCGGTGTTTCCAAATTCCATTCTAGCTTTCTTCACAGGTGATATTTTTGGCCTGACATTCATCCTGTAATCAGAACTTCTCCTAATATCTCAGATTCAATCATATATCTAGACCAATCTATTTGAGCATATAGCTATAAATTCCATTTTTTTAACAGGTTTTCTCTTCTTTTATTTTCTAGAGGTGTTTCTCCAGGTATGATTGCATTTCATTTCAAGGTTGTATGAGAACTTTTAAAAGCTTATTAGATCCGTTTGATTAAGGTAACATTTGATTGCTTCAAATGACTGTCTCATATATGCTATATTGTTTGAAGACTTGTTTTTTAATGTCACGTTCACATTTGCTTATAATTTAGGAGTGTGTTTGGGAAGAATGCTTGGGTCGCATTTAAACATGAAATTGTAATCAGCCATAATGGTTTATCAGTTTGAAACAAATCACTTAAGATAGACCATCCTCCACCTTCCCACTAATAAATTATAATTGTGTACCCATTGAAAACGTCAGATGGTTAGTCCCCTTTATCATGTACAAAAACTAAATCTTTCCTTCACAGAATAGAAACAGCTAGACAGCAGATTAAAGTTAAAAACCCAAACCCCATTTTGCAATAGGATTATTGAATACCTTTGGCACAATTACACCTAATATTGGTGTTGTAAGTCTGGTCAGAATATATTGGAAGTTCATATGGTTCTTTTTAAAGTAGAAAGGTTTGCTTTGTTAAGGGTTAATATTAGGGTCGTGTATCTTTCTTTAGTCAGGATGTTCCCTTCATATGACATTTCTGATTTTTGCTAAAACTTCCCCTAAGTGCTAAAATTTTTTGTGGGCTAAAATGAGCATAAAAATCACTATTTTTTGTCATTAGGATAGGACTTTGTGGGATCAAATGACACTATTGAGGTGAATTTGCCAAAACTGGTGGATTGTGGAATTGACTTAATACACCTCCTCTGGATTATTCTATGTCTATGGACATGGCAATGGTTCATATCTGATTAGGGTGAAATTGCAGTCTCTGCCTAATTTTGGTTGCAAAATTATATCACTGAGAATTAAACTTTATATGGTCAAACTAGTGGAAAAAAAGAATGGTGTAATTTAAACAAATGCTTTCCTACAGAAAGAATGTACAAGCATTTTTTTCATAGAAACAAAAAGCAAACAATAAGCAGCAAGCCCACAAACAAGCAAACCCATATTTTTGTATGATTGCATGTTTTCACACGTGTTATGATTAAGTGCACTGAATTAGAGTCCCAATCAACAACTTAGTGTTAAATGAGTGATTAATTTTTTTTTAAAAACCACTCAAGAGTGGTTTTATTCAGAAAACCAGTTCACAGTGTTAAACTACAAGAAATACATCCTGCATTTGAGCCCTTTGTATGCATGCTGTTTTTTACCAATTCGCCACTTTTGTGGTTATAGAATCAGTGAGTATGGGTCCTTGGTGTTCTGTAATCACTCATGGTGTTCATGTAATACGTATTTAGATTAAAGCCAACCGCCATGCAAATCTGTGGCATCAAGCATCAGGTTGTTTTTTGTTCTTTTCCAGGTCTTAGTCAAACATTGAGAGAGCACATTGAAAGAATTCCTATTTTTTGTTGTGTTGTTTTTGTTCTTCCAGGTGTCAAACATCTATCTACTTAACGGCCGCAGCCGAGATTTGTTCACCATGTATCGCCAAATTTCCCTGTTTGTCATTAGGTTGGGGATTTCATATGGTCCCTGCTGGGAAAAAAAAAAATGTCTCGGCTTCACTCAATGTGTTAAAGGGGCGACGACCCCTGTTTTGCAGAGCTCCACATGTGACTCTGAACTACTTGGTCAATGGCACGATGACAGTGACGGCAAATCGTGCACAGCGTTGGGCACCGAGATGAAATTGGAGGATATCTCCATATATCTGTTATTTGGTCTTGTGCTCACGCCAGGATAGTTTGTACTCGCCAAGAAGCTTGGTGGTAGGTTCCATCCCAGTCTATCCTGGACCGTTCTTTCATGGTCCGGCTCATATCCCAATAACAGTATACTCTCTACACAGGCCCTAAAAGAATTTCAATCTGGCTGAATTGGAGATACATATGCCATAAGTGGTGTAGTTTCTGGCAGGGCTTCCAGCTTGTCCTTTTGCATGACATGAGTCTTTCTTGCTGTCTGCAACATATGACCCTAGATACTTGAAGTCCTTGCTCTTTGATTTGGCTCCATCTGCTGTGGCAGATAGGTTGATGATCGACTTCCCTCATTGGACATCAATATTCAGTCTTCTTGTCTTCTTGGCATTTAGATGTAGGGCCACCTTTGTCTGCAGCATTCTAAATGATTTTAAGTAGAATCTTATGCATCACATATCAGATCAGCTGTTAGAGCTAGATCCATCTTGCGTAGTCAAGGTCTGTGAGATGCTGACCCCTGTGACGTCTGGAACGCTTGGGTTTGATGGTGAGTCCTGTGTCGTTCATGATGTCAGACTCTGTCCTGAGGATGTAATCACCAACGACTACAAATAGATAGGGAGCAATAGTATCATCTTGGGGAGTCCAGTAGTTGTTTATGAACTCCTTTGTGGGCCCTTCCATGGTCTGCACAAGCTATATGGGTTATCATCCATGATGGCAATTGCTTGGACAGTCTCATCTGGGACCCGTAGTTGGCGAGAATAAGCAGCATTACATCTCTGTTAAACACTATCAAAAGCTGGGAAAAATCTACTAACACAATGAGCTTCTCTTGAAATTCTCAACTCTTCTATGATCCTCTGAGGGCAAGTATCAGAGGTAGTGTTGATCTGCTGCCTGCGAAACCGTTCTGGTTCCGTCTGAGAATGGGATCTATTGAGAGTGATTCGTTGAGCATCATGGAGTTGTCGATCTTTAGAGGCCAGTGGTGACAGTGGTAATTCCTCTGTCTTTTTTGGGGTTTGTTGGAGGTCGCCGTTCTTTTGTAGAGGAATGATGAATTATGTTTTAAACGGGCATCGGTTTGTTTCCTGTATTGTGTTATTACAAAATTCTAAACAGTGGGATCATGAATATTGGATTCTTCCAGACTACTTCTGCCGATGTTTCGGACCAGGTGTCTTGGTGTTTTTCAGGCAAATTGAAGCTCTCCTAGTTAAAGGGTCCAGTCCTGATGGGAGGGTGTCCGCTATATTGTGATTGAAGAAAGGTTCATCAAGTTAGTGTTATTCTTAACTTGTTGCCAAGTAGAGAACAAGTGCTGAAACCATGGTCCAAGGAGGCGCTCCTCATTGTTCATTTCACCTTTGATTCTTAAGGTGGGGTAGCCTTTTTATAATCGGTCCGCTCCCTCAAGGCCTCCCAGGCAGCATCATGCTCCTCAAAGCCCCACTGAAAGCGTCATAAGTGCGCCTTAGTCGCAGCATCAAGGTTCTTCTTGGAGCTTCTTGGTGGTTTTAGTACGGTGCTTTCTTGGCTTCAGACCTTCAGTTTTTTCTTCTTGCTTTGCTGACTTTGTCGTTTGGGGCAGGCAGTAGTCTTCTCTTCTTTCTAGGTTCATCTCCAATGCCATTTCTATCTTTGTTGGCTGGAATGAGGTACATTATATACGGCGCTGGAGTTCTTGTCTTCACTCATCAACACGAGTGTTGAACCTGTTATGTACCGCTACAGTTACTGCTCACAAGCTTGTATCATCCCCCACTACTACCTTTCCTCCAGTCATTGTTTTCATGAGGATCGTTCCCCCCCCCCCGGGGGGAGGTGGTTACTCTGACGATAACTATCTGGCTCTTCAAAAGCAATTCTTTGATCATACTTAACCAACAGCTTCAAAAGTGTTGTAAGGCTCTTGAGTTCTTAATGCTGTAATCCACTTCTTTCTGACCAGAATATACGTCAGTTGGCAATTCGCCATTTTGGTGGGCAGGTGGTTGTGTCCACATCAACTGAATGATTTTTGGAATTTGGTATTAGGGGCAACAAGTTAAATTGTCCCATGAAGTCCTTCATGTACATTCCATTTCTGTAAGACTAGTTGTTGCAAGTGACACCTCGTCAGGCCCACTTAGCGTTTGTAATCTCCAGGATTACAGAAAGATATGGGCTTGAACTGTACTGGTGGCAGTGGAAAGTTCTTGGTAAAGTGAGAGAACCGTTTCTTCTGGATATCGTTGTGGGGGGTCTGTAACAGCAAATGACTGTTTTTATCAGGCTGCCCCTCTGTAAGCTTCAAGATGCCCTCATTAAGAGTTGACAAGGTTGGCACATGACTTGAGAGCCTTTGTGATAAAGAAACCCCACACCTCCCGTAGCTGCATTTCTCTTGTTCTTCATTTCAGATGCCTGTAAATAAGGCAATATCCTGGTATCCTCCTGTAGTAGTGGTTCACTGTGCACAATGCAGTGTTCTTGTATGCAGATGACATCAGTGTCATACAGTTGTGCTTCAGCACAGGTCTTCTTTCTTGGCTGTTGTTTAAAGTGTCTGGACAGTAAATCGGCTATGAATGAGCATTTTTTGCGTCTAACAAAGTGCCATTCACTTTTGTCCAATATCAGGGTTGGGCCGTCCACGTAGACTTAGGACCAACCCTCATGCATATGGTTAGAACCATGTTGTACTCAGAAGGCACACTTTAATCAGGGGCTGTACCCTGGTGCTACGTTAATGAACCTTCATCTTGTCATTAGCTAAATACTAAGACAAATTAAAGAATTGTATATTTGTTAAAATAGCCTATGCTCTCTTTAAAAGGTGCACAAGAGATTTCAAGTCATCTTTTCTGTGATATATAGTGATTTTTTCATATAGATTCGACACTCTATTATAGAACATAGGCTGAATGTTTTTCGTATTTGCTCCTATAGGACATTAGAAATTTCACTATTTTTTGTACCAAATAGTTTTCAGCTTAATTTTTTTTCAGAAACAATAAAAAATTTTTTATAAAACTTAAGACCAGAGCCAAAATCTGTTTTTCGGTTTTTTTTTTAGCCACACCTGTTCTTTGACCTCTCCTATATAGGCCTATACCCCATTCAAACATCATCGTTTACCCCTCAATACAGAAATGGTTTGACAGCTTTGGTAGTTCGTATGGACCCTCTATATCACCTAGGTAGTATACTCTCAAATTGTGGTGTCAACTTTTTCAATAAGGTCCAATTTCAGTTGCCACGGGTCAACAATTTTTACAATGCTCGCAACATGTTAAATGTAATGCCATATGTCCGTCTAGGGTCATAAGGCTTCCCAAATGTAGGGGTAGTTTGTGCACCATCGGTTGGGACGCCAATAGTTTTTGGAGTTATAGGGTAACATGGCTAAAATGTGTAAAAAAAAAGGTCCATTTCTATTTGTAACGGGGTCAAAATCGAAGTTTGCTCCAATTTAGTTCGAATGATAGAGGTGTTTCATCTAGCTTAATGAGAATCAACATAAGGAATAGTTTTGTCCCTCTGCATGCTGTTAACATGTTTGGGACATAAGGTCATAGCAACATACCCCATTTGTGTTGACCTTTTTTGACCCTACCTCTGTAGTAGCATTTTAACATAATACAAACTAATACATTTTAGAAGTCCTCTTACCTCGGCAATAATTGCCAGTATTTTAAAGTATATCAGATTAAATTTTAATCAATGTTGAACCCTGTACAAATCGAGATTGACCTTTTTTTTTAAATTACGCACCTTTAAGCCCTTTTACTTATCGACTCCCAACCAATGGGTCTTAGGTGGTTACACCCTATACATTTTTGGAATCCTTATGAATTAGATGGACCAAGGCATACATTTACACATGCATTGGGGCATTTAAAGTTTGGACCCCTGTGTAACTTAAAGTGGCCCCGATGAAAAAAGTGCTCCCACATTTGAGGTACTACCTACCATATCATTGATGTAGAGGGTCCAACAAACTAACCAAAGTTCAAAACCTTTTCTGTAGTGGGAAGGTACCGACTCCTTAAATAAGGCCCTCTATGATATTCTGCTCCTCTCCTACTAGTTTGCAACCTTTAAAATGCTTGATATTGGTCTGGTGGTACACCACTGCTATAACCTGGATCATGATAGGACACTGTGACTGTAAATAATGTTATGGGGCGACTGGGTAGGACCTAATTAGAGTTTGAGGGTTTTAGGAATGAGAGTTTCAGTATATTTACAAATTCTTCTTCCATTTATTTTGAAATAGCATTTAAGATGGGTAACAGTTGAATAGCTAGATTAAGCTGTAATAACCAGTTTGTACACTATACTTAACTGTGCGATCTTTCAATTTATGACCCACCAAAAGGAGCAAGTTGTCATGGCACATGAAAGGCATCGCCCCTCCTGACTGCTAGGCCATTGATTAGGATTGGCCACCTGAGATCACATGATGATGGGGGGGCGTGATTTCCAGAATGTTTCTATCTCTGCGACACGACAGGTCCCGTTGAAGGAAAGGGATCGACGGTACCTTGAAGAAAGGGATCGCTAAGATAAGCCCCCACAACGATTCCTTTAAAACATCTACGTACTGTGAATCTAGCACTGAGATATTATGACACTTTGCACTGGTTGTTACCACATGTTAGTCAATGTGCATTATCTTTCCTTCCCCCCCCCCCTTTCCACGGGTCACCATTTTTAATTACTGCTACTTGAATCTTCCATGAGTGAAAGTAAAAAAGGCTTATTTTAAGAAACTTCCCAAAACAAAGCAGGCATTTGCCACCTAATAATCAGAATTTGCACATTTGTGCTTTTTTGTTGAGCAACAAAATTTGACAGATTTGTTAACTCTGTCAAATCACTGTAGAAATTTGATTTGCTCCTTGATAATGATAAAGAATGAAAAGAACCTTCCCCATCTTATATAGGTGTAAGTTTCTTCTTCCATTACAAGAGTATCTAGAAGATAACACCAACTGATGGGCACAAAAGCTCTCTCTTTATGACTGTCAATGTTATCCATATTTTTCAATGATGTATCACTTCCACGCTACCCAAGACAATCCTAAATATGCATCAAAAGTAGGCTCCCACCATAAAATTCAAGAAACAGGAAGGCACACCACTTATCATGCTGTTTACGAGGAAGCTTTCAATGGTGTTCCTCTCAATTCAGAATTTCAATGATCATATATCACGATGAGTATGAACTAGAACTTGAGGCCTTTAATGTTCTAAGCAACAATTTCAACTATAAATTTTGAGAAATCTTGTAAATGTAAGCTTAAGCAATTTCCTAAAAGGTTTACATCATTGCAATATTACAGTAGCTATTCAAGCCTTAATCAATCATTCTAGATAAATTATGCTTACTAAAAGGGAATACCTACAACATGATTATTACCGCTACATATAACTGCATGCATACTTGAAGCATTTATCAATCATTCACGGAAACGAAAAGCTTAGTTTTAAAGCTGAAAACTTACATGTACTCTCATTCTATAACTTATAAGTCACAAAGAAGTGATAGTATGAATCAAGCCTATTTTAATTTTAGCACCTTCATGTAACCAAATCAGAGTTTTTAAATTAACCTAGAACTTCATAGGTTTGTTTTGTAGTCATCTATAGAATTAGAATCCTGACTATAGAATCAGGATCTCCACCAGATCTTTGAATGTCATTTAAAAAATTTCAGTCTTAACTGAGTAAAAATTTTATCCACTGAAAAGTCAGAAATCATTATGATAGCTGTGATCTTCATGAAGCTTGTACGCCCGGGCTTGTACGATTTTACGACAATTGGTGAAAATGTGATTTTATACTAGTGGAACAAAACACACACCAGTGTCTACTGTTGAATTGTTTTCAGTACTGGTGCCCCTTCAGGTCTTCGTGCACCGTTTCAGTAAATTGTTGGGACTTCATTGAACGCTCACATCTGCTGCAATGATTGCCCGTATGCATGCCATTTTCCTCTTGTAAACTTACATGCTTGCTTCTCTGCTTTCTTTTCTGCTACCATATTGCTAAAAATGACTAAATTCACCAAAAATTAACCTTTAAAAAATTAATGCTGAACTTTTCCATAAATATTAATGTATGTCTGTACAATGCTATCTTGTCATGTCAGTTCGAGATACTTCATGAAAATCCCTTTTGTACCTGAGCGCCTACATGTACATGTATTAAATTACATCACAATATTATCACAGGTAGCAATATTATATTGCCCATCTTTGTTTTAAGAACAAATATTGCAGATGTGACTTCAGCCAAAGTATTGCAGATGTGATTTGAAAAATAAAAGGTTTCTAGTATTAGAAAATTGCTGCTTTATCCGATATATTAGGTAAGTATTTAGGGCTCTAGGTTGATTAGCAATTATGGTTACTGGTTAGGGTTGATTTTAGGATGGATTAAGGTTGTTTTAGAGCAATGGTCATCAATTAAATGGGTATGAATCAGAGGGTACTTTGAATCAATCCCATAATGCATTGCACTGTGCCTATACTATACTAAACACATGTCAGTATTAGGGATAAAAAGTGTTCAAAAAGTTTAAGGATAAGGCTTTTCATGATCATGCAAAAAAATCCCTAATCACTAATGCTTTAAAGGCTAAAATTAGTGAAAAAGTCACAGTTTTTATGTGTTAAGAATAGAATTTTTGTGGGATCACATGACCCTATTGGGGGTGAAATTTTCAAAAACTGGTGCATTGTGGGATTGATTCAATACACCCTCTGGGTATGAATGAAGTGATAATAAACCTTCTAGTTATACTAAAATCTCAGGTTCAAATATGGGTCCTATTTGCAAGCTCACAGAGTGTTGGGGACTTGAGTTTGAATCTCCAGAAAGGTACCTTTAATGTTAAGTACATAGAGTACAGACAAATGTACAGATAAATGAATACACACATTATGATTTGAAGGGCACAGTCACTGTCATTTGCCTACAATAGTGATGTTAGTGGTAACATCACTATACTCTATTTTCAACAAAAATACCCTGAAAAGATTGATACAGGTTCATGTCAAATGCATCTGATGACCAAGAAAAACTTATTTTTGCAGAGTTTTTATGTTCATTGAAGATTACATGCCCACAAAATAGATGAGAGTTCACTGCAGGCCAATAATATATGAAAGGTGTATCATTAACAAGTAAATCAGTTAAATGCTTAGCTTATTAGGAGGGGGAATATATTGCAAGCCTACATGTAGTATTGGCAATATCGCAATCTCAGACTGACCAAGGCAGCATGACCAAGCAAGTGTGTCAGTGCAAGCTGCTTTGCAGTTTGGGTAGGGATGTGTCTCTGTGAGCCTGCAAGTAGGACCCATATTTATTCCAATTTTTATTATTGAAAAAGGGACCCATTGCTATACCAGAGATGCAGATTTTGGGCCAAATTTAACACAAGTTTTTCTTTTTTCTTCAAAATTTTGACCGTTTTAGCAAATTTGGATATTTTTGGCTTCAGATCGAGGAAATTTGACTAATTTTGCAACAATTTTTGGCTTTTGAATGTGGAAATTTGACTAATTTTCCAACAAATTTGAGAAAATTTTTAAGAAAAAAATACCCCTTAAATGTGCAATGATAGATTTCAAGGCATCCCTACTTTCTTCTGTGATATGTAGTGATTTCATATTGATTAGACACCATAGATTCCCTACCTTTTATTTCGTACAGAAATACTTAAATGAAAACAAAAGGTGATTTGTATATGCTTAATCTCAACTATAAAACAATATTGCTTAATTTTATTATTGCTCCTATACAACATTAAAATTTCACAATTTTTGGTTACAAAAACAGTTTCCTCAGCTTAATCCTTTAGTGGTGATATTTTCATAATCATGCTAAACATTCCATAAGTACTAATGGTTTTGTGGGTGAAATGACCATAGAAGTCAGGATTTTATGTGTTTAAGACTGGGATTTTTGTGGGATCCCCTGACCCGTTGAGGTTAAATTTCCCAAAACTGGTGCAGTTGTTGGGATGACTACTCAATACAACCCTATGACCCAAAATGTAAGTCATGTGTAGTACTCAAGTAGGTCAAAACTCAACTCTCCCTAATCCCTAATCGCCAAATTCATTCCTCCTAGCCCGTATCATCATCCACCTACTTGACACGGGGTTCTCAACAAGTTAATGACGGATATCCCTTCTAGACGGGCGATGGATGAGTATTTTGGTAAATGCTACCTCCTTCTTAAGCAAAAAAACGAGAGTAAAGATTTAGTTAAAGAAGTAATCATGTTATTATTAGAGGTGTTGACAGTGTATTTTTGTCATCACTATAACAGGAAGAAGAGTGAATCACATGTATTATGGAATAGCCCAAGCCCGTAACCGGTTTCTTGCTTCATACACAGCGCGTCGTGGATGTTGTGCGTACATTTGTGCTCGTCACTGTTGTTGCATAATCACATGCATATAAAATCTGTCATCACATGTAGTTTATCATTGTTTGCATTTCCTTTTCCTCACTTCCATTGTCTGATCGGAGCGTTTTTTTCTTTCTGCAATAATTATGCGAAACCATCCGAATGGAAGAACCCATGCCTCTAAAAGATTCCTGGCATTCCCAATGCACAAAGTCTCCCGATGACCCTGTTATTTTTCTTAGGAAAAAGACATTTGAGTCCGAGCATTAGCATGTGGCATCAGTTGTTGTTATTTTCACTCACTCAATATGACAACATAAATACTTGCAGTCTCATAAATATGCATTTAAGGACTTTCCAAATAACGACGATACGTAAACCAATAACGTTGGTGCCCAAAACTATGATAATGAAGTGCGTAATGCTTATTATAATACTTTTTTGGTCCGCACCCTATTTTGGTTACGCCGTTTGTAGAGAATCCGCTTGTCTACCTTATAATGCCGTTTGATTTTGTAATTACACTAAGTCGGCCCATACGCATTGAGAGCCACGAAAACGTGGTAACCGTCGGAAAATGTTTCTCGTTGCTCTCGTCCGTCAACAACTATTTTTTTGTCGCGCAAAGACTCTCATTGCAACCTCATTGCATCTGGTCCCGTCTTACCGAAAATGACTCGATGTTGCCTGCCCTCGTTGCATCTGGGGCCGTCTTTACGGAAAATGACGCGATGTTCCTCGTTGCATCTGGGCGTCTTCCCGGAAAATGACACGATGTTCCTCGTTTGCAAGCACCTGGGCCGTCATTCCGGTAAAATGATGCGATGCCTTTCACTGCATTTCAGACGGTTTGCCCGAGAAGGGGCGCAATGCTTTCAACTCAGGCGGGTGACACTGTGTACAAATTCCCATAGACAATTTCGATAATCGATGGTGATAGCGCCACCATATACGATACTCTACTTTTAATTATGCATAAACGCATTCATGACGTAAACCGAGCATGACTTAGCATAATAGCGCCACGCACGCCTATGGCACTGTAGCGTAATTGCGCCACTCACGACTGGCGAACTATAGCTACGATTTTCATGCAGATCAGTGGGCAGTACTCAATTCCTTATTTATTTATTTTTAGAATCTCTGTTCTCATTGAGTCACACGCGATGTTCCTCGTTGCATCTGGGACGTCTTTCCCGAAAATGGCGCGATGTTCCTCGGTGCACTCTGGGCCGTCTTCCGGGAAAATGACTCGATGTTCCTCGTTGCATCGGGGCCGTCTTCGGGAAAATTACGAGACGTTTCTTCGTTGCATGTGGGCCGTTAACGACTTTACGCTACTTATTCCTGTGTCCGGGAAAACGGCCGAGATGCAATAAACCGCAAAATTATTTGTTTTCTTCTTCTTATTATAATACTATAATAATAAAATTAAAAATAAAATAGATTGCACCTCGTTCCATTTTTGGGGGCGTTGGGTCGGCAAAAAAACGACCTGGTTCCTGGTTAAGAGTTAATCAATACAAGTGTTTTGTCCTATAGTAGCTTGTATTGAAAAATCCGTGTAAATGCAGGGAGTTTTTTGAGTTTTATATAGGTGATTTAACTTAAAGCCATACTCGTCTCAAGTTATTTTGAGTGGAAGATGGCACCCTCAAATTTCACTTTTTTTTTTTTTTTTAAATTGTGAATGTTTGTCTAATCAAGTATTGCAATATTTCATTCCTTTTCACAAGGAAATTTCTGAGGATGCAAATTTCTTCAATTTTTCACCCAGGTGATGTGTTGTGGATTTTAAATTTAATGATTTGAATTTTCAACAAAAACAAAAGCCGTGCCTTCTTGGGCAGAATGACGACTATATGATGCTCTACTTAATACATCAGATCAACTGATTTTTCAATTTTTTAACTAGAATTTCAATTTCTTCACATTGACCAAATTCATGACACACCAAGGTAAGTTTTTCATCTGGGGAAATGCCAGTAACTTGCATCCTTTTTCTGCTTGTCACTCTACACAGGGGGGAAAAAAGGAAACGTCGGACATGATCTGCTGGATTTGGGCCGGACTGGGATTTCCAAACGTAATTTGGGGACTTGCTACGTGCAATTACTATGGCAGTCTCTATCCCAGTGACATTCGCAAAATCCATCCTCAATAAAGAAAAAAATAACCTTTGTTCAAAATCTTAGTAATATCATGATAATTTAAGGAGAAAAAAAAAAAAAAAAAAAAAAAAAAAATTATTGAACTTCAAAAATCCGGCGGGGTTAGTGGATTACCCCTGCTGTTCCATAGTGTAATTTCCATTACGGTCATTTAGATTGTACATATTTGTGACCAGGCCTAGTCTTTAGTCAGTCCCTGTGGTACCCGTTCGGTATGCATAAGAGCGCCCTCCTACTTTAAGTCTTTTGGAACAGCACACCCGAAGTTGATGCCTAGTTTGAATTTGCTGTTTGCTTTTAAGTTGGCATGTCCTACCCCTGCTCTACCATTAATGAAATTGGTAATTAGCTTGTAACAAGTACAGTTGACCAATTTATACAAACTTATGCAAACTCTTGATTTGATAAGGAGATGCTACAGCTTCCAAAAAAAAATCTTGTGGTTCTCGTACTGCGTGGGTCCCCCTGCGTTCAACAACAGTGGCCAAAGTGATCCCTTGTGTCTTCCGTCTTATCAAGCGCCACAAATCACACCTCTCCCCCACACTCTTGAATCATAAATACTACAAAATATTATTTGGTCATTACCTGAATACTCAATTTAATGTAAATTAACCCACTGGCAACATCATGCAAATTTTGGCAAAATACAGCTCACATATGCGTATGGGAAATACGCGTTCCAGCTGGTACTAATTAACCAGTTTTCAGTCCAGGTTTTTGTAGAAGGCAAGTTAATTCCATGTTTAATTACCTAGTGTAACCGCAACGGAAACAACTGGTATTAACCATACAGCTGTCTGTATGGTGGATCCATTACAATCACGTTGCAACAAGGTGGTTAGTCCCATGTTTACAAATGTTACTTAACTTTTTTTAATGCATCACAGCATAGTTCAGGGCCTTTCAATGCTCCACTTGACTGCACATCCAAATTTCAGAACTAAATGTGAGGGGTGGGGGGGGATCTGCTGAACTAACTTAAAGCCTGATTTAGCCTCCCAAGTTCAAAAAAATGTATTTTGCTGTAACCCAACGTCCCTAAAAACCTCCAACGTCAAATTTAATGAATAATGCAAATAGCACAAAATAAAAATCTGTCGACTGACTCATGATTTTCATCAACAATTAAAAAGAACATTTTTTTTACCAACGAAAGATAAAATATAAATAAGACAACAACTACTTTTTTCCAGTGAAATAAGTGATCTTTGCTAAGTCATTTGAAAAATCCGACCATATGACTTCTGACTGAAGACCTAAGAGTTTTCCCCCTGTTACGGCAACAAACATTTTTTTATGTCCAAGTTGAGTGCTGTGAAACTGACTTTTGGTCCATGTATTGGGAGAGCCCAGAAACATTGGTATACTTATATATAGCTATTGGAAAATAAAGGATGGGGAGAGGGTGAAGAGATCCTGATACCAGGGTTTCTAAATGCTATGATATGTACACAAAAATACATAGGAGGCCATTCTGGAGGTGTATATATATTGTGAGATGAGGGAGGGGAACACGGTCAAATGTTGAACTTGATCATAAGACTTTCCAAACGTAGTTTCTTATTATCATGAGTCGGTCGTTATATTCATTGGACCACACTGTCCTCACTTTATTCTGCAAAACCTGATCTTCATGTATAGTTACTGCAGAACTATCTTCTCTAACATGCTTAACTGGCTACATTTTAATTTGACAACCGAACCTAAAAATCTTTATTTACAAACAGCCTCCTACACACAGCCTCCTACACACACACAGCGAGGCTGAAATTCTTCCCTGTTGATTGCTAGTACACCTTCCAATGACACCTATTATGAACAAATTATGTCAACATGAGAAATGGCCAAACAATAATACAAAGTCCAATGATGATTTACAGAAATACCTGAAATACTTATGCTGAAGTATGCAGATAAAATTATGAATGCAGGTAGGATAACAATTGTTTCATTCTGAATTTGTTATTAAAAACGATGACAACAACAACAATAAGCCAAACTCCCACTCAGAACATTTACGTGTTCAATAAATGTTTTCATGAAAAGAATTGTAAATCTTATAAGTTGGACCAAAGCTATGTCATAGAGACGGCTTCTTATATATCATGCAACATTTTACAAACTTCATTGGTTAGCAGTGAAAGGGCACTTTTGTTGTGCCTCTATGTGTAAAAGTGCATGAATGGATGTGCACCAGAAAATGCATCCCCATGTTACACGCTAGATTCAATCTAGATCTGGTCTTGGATTCCACCCACCTTGTTGAGTCATCTTACATATCAATGATGTTGCTAAAAATTTCTTGCAGCATATTGAATAAAAAAAGCATTTCTGGTGAAAGATGCTCATTTTTAATTTTTGCATTATTCATAACATTTAGTATGAGAGAAGAAATATGATTGGATAATAATCATGTATCGATGTCTGTCATTGCACGGTGCATTAATATGTGGGTGCTGTAGGATTAGAAAGTAATGTTCGGTGC
Organism: Ophioderma brevispina; assembly: GCA_023653785.1. Taxonomy (NCBI): domain Eukaryota; kingdom Metazoa; phylum Echinodermata; class Ophiuroidea; order Amphilepidida; family Ophiodermatidae; genus Ophioderma; species Ophioderma brevispina. Next base: position 25,774 of record JAMKCH010028632.1, on the reverse strand, counting down.
GGTATGTTGGATTAATTTATTTTACAGTGGGTGGGTGAATTGTTATTAGAACAACATTATGCATTGGATTTTATAATATTCAGATTTTTGTATGTTGCAAAATATGCACCATAGTAATGTAAACACTCATTATGAAAGTAGCGTCTGCATATTTTTTGTATCGGGCATGGGCAAAAATCAATGCATTGGCAAAATCAATGCCCTTCTGGTGTCAATTTGACCTAGCCGTATAAAATGGCATGCACCGCTGCAGGGCGTGTGCCATTAGTCGTCATCAATCTGAGGCGCCACATGCATTAATTTCTAGGCCGATGCACTCGCAAGCTAAAATTATTTGCCATTACCTGAAAAACATTTTAATACTTTGTGAGGGTTGGGTTCCCATAAAATAGTTTCATAATATATGCACACAGAATATTGTTATATTCTTTAGAATTTTAAAGGTATCCTTGTTCAAGACACCAATGGTTTTATCAAGGAACCTACGACATTTAAATAAATCGAAACCGTTATAAGTTACAAATTCTGCAATTCTATAATTAATCAAGTAAATCATGGTTAAAAGACAACTGAACAAAAATCCACATCCAAAGTTCACTAGTGATATGTGTCTTTATCTAGACAGGATCGTGATTAACACAAGGCCACAACGTGAACAATGCCAAGCTATCAAAAGCAAAGAGGAGGGTTCTCTGAAGAGCATGCCATATTTGCTGTGCACTGTTCACATAGCTTTCTGATAACATGGAGCATGGCGTGTTGCAAGTCCTTTCAAGATGATAGAAACTTGGCATTACTGTACTATAGGTCGGTCAGTACTTCTCACTGCAGGCTGCAGTGGCGTGCGTTGCATTGCCTAGATGCAGTCTCTGCATACTGCAATGCCAGTATGCAACCAAAGTTAAATTTGTTTTAAACTTGCATTGCAGTGGTTGCATCAAGTTGCAGCAGAAAGAAAAGTGATTGATATAGCGGCAGTGCAGCAGCAATGCACTGCATTGCAGTGGAAGTATGACCAGACCTTATCCTTTATGGATTTGTAACAGGCAGGGGAGGGGGGTTAGGACATGACCTGCTCGATTGGCAATTGGGGATTTCCAAAAGGTTAATTTAGTGAAACTGTTAAGGATTTACTATGGGCAGTCCTGTCTCGTTACATTAAAAATCTCATCTGAAACCCTTTAAGTCGATACCACATTATCATGGATAATTCCTGAATAAATTTGACTCAAAATCTTACGGGGTTAGTGGATTAAACCCCGCTGCAAAATAGGTAATTCCAATAATGGTCATTAGATTATTTAAAATTTGTGACCAGGCCTAGCCCTTAGTCAAGCGTGTGTAACCGGAGATATGTGTAAGAGCGCCATCCTACTGTGAAGTCTTTGAAAAAGACTAGCACCCAGAAGTTGATGGCCGTTTTGTAATTTTGCTGTTAGGTGGCCTGCTCTACCCCCTTGTGGTAGGTGTCAAGAATTTAAAAAACATGCAAAACAAATTAATGTACATTGCAATTTTTGAATTTAAAAGGTGGTTCTCGAACCACAAGTATCGCCTGCTTTCGCGTATAGCTTAAGACAAAGAAGCAGCACACCAAGATTGAAACTGTATGAGTACAGGGGTGTTCCCAAAAAAAGTTGTGCAAGAGATACAGTGGGACGGATTGCCAGATATCCCCTCCACAGGCACCCCCAAACCGCACCCTACGCAACCACCCCACTCACCACTCCCCAACACCGCAATCACCTACCCCCTCCCCAAACACCCTGCAACACCCCACCCCTTCCCCAAAACCCCACAATACCCCAACCCCCTCCCAACCCCTCTCCCACACCCCACCACACCCACCCCCCTCCCCACATCCACAATACCCCAACCCCCTCCCCAACCACCCCGCATACCCAACCCCTCCACAACACCCCGCAATACACCCACCCCCCTTCCCCAACACCCGCTAAACCCCAACCCCTCCTCCAACCACACCGCAATACCCCAACCCCCTCCACACCCCACCCCCAACACCCCACAATACCCCAACCCCTCCCCAGCACCCGCAACACCCCCTCACCCCCTTCCCAAAACCCCGCCGCAAGCAAATAACCAAACCCCTCCCCAACACACGCAATACCCCAACCCCCTCCCAACACCCCTCAACACCAACTCACTCCCCAACACCCCGCAAACAACCCACCCCCCCCCAACACCCCGCAAAATCACCCCCCCCCTCCCAAACCACCACGCAAGCCCCCAAACATCCCGCAATACCCCAACCCTGCCCAACACCCCGTTTAATACACATACCCCATCCCCAATCACTACCGCAAGCCCCAACCCCCTCCCAATCACCCGGGCAACACCCCAACACCCCACCCCAACCCCTCAAACACCCCACCCACCTCCCAACAATCTGCAACACCCCCACAGGCCCCCTCCCCAAACACCCCGCAACACCCACTCCAGCTCCCCAACAACTAGGACAACAACCCACCCACGCTCCCCAACATCTGCAACATCCCACCCCGCCCAACACACCAAACACCCCACCCCAATACCCACAACACCCCACCCCTCCCACAACACCCTGCAACACTCACACCCCCCTCCCCCACACCCCACAATTACCCCAACCCTCACCAAACCCTCTCCAAAGCACCCCGCAACACCCACCCTCCCAAACACCCCGCAAAACCCCAACCACCTCCCCAACTTGCCCCGCAATACCCCAACCCTGACCCACATCCCCATACCCACCCCCCTTCCCCAACACTCCTGCAAACACCAACCCTCCCCAACACCCCGCAATACCCCACCCCATTCAGCCCCCACCCAACAGCCAGACAATACCAAACCCCCTCCCCAGCACCCGCCCTCGCAATACCCAAACCCCCTCCCCAACACCCCGCAATACCCCAACCCCCCACCACACACCCACTACCCCACCCCCTCCCCAAACACCCAGCAACCACCCACTCACTCCCCAACACCGAAACACCCCACCCCTCCCAAAACCGCAACGCAACACCCCACCCCTCCCCAACACATCAAGCACGCAATACCCCAACCCCTCCCCAAAACCCCGAAACACCAAGCAAAAAACCCCAACCCCTCCCCAACCCCCGCCAAAACCCCCAACCCCTCCCCAACACCCCGCAAACCCCAAACACCTCTCCCCCAACACCCGCACCCCACCGCAATACACACCCGCAATACCCCAACCCCCTCCCCAAACCCCCGCCAAACACCCCACCCCTACCCAACACCCGCAACACCCACCCCCCTCCCCAACAACCCGCAAACACCCCACCCCCTCCCCAACACCCCGAAATACGCAAACCCCTCACCCAACACCCTGCAAACCCACACCAACAACCCGCAATACCCCAACCCCCTGCCCAAAACAACCCTGCAAAATCAACCCCCTCCCCCAAACCAACCGCAACTCCCCACCACTCCACAACACCCACCCCCTCCCCAACAACCTTGCAACACCCACACCCCTCCTAGTTCACACCCCACAAACCCCAGCCCTCCCTAACACCCAAAACCTCCTCCCCAACACCCCGCAATACCGCAGCCCATTCCCCAAACACCCCACATAACACCAGCACCCCTCCCAATCACACCGCAACACCCCCATCCCATCTCCAAACACCACATTCCCCTCCCCAACACCCCACCCGATCCCAACACCCCACCTGCTCCATGTAACACAGAATATGCCATATCAATGTATGTTCAGTATACAGCAATACGCATCTTAATTAGATCATTACATCAAAAATCCCCTTTAATTTGCCCTACATGCACTGTGACCGTATATGATTCACACAAAGATGAAAAGTGCCCGACTAGTCTTTCATGTAGTGAAGAGAAATTTGGCCCTATCCAATGTAACACGTTTCGGCAACACAGCAATTATGCATATTTAATTAGCTAATGTACATACCTAGCGCAGATATCACTTACTTCCAATGGCAAAAAAGATGCGCACAAACAGGCTTTCATGCAGTGAAGGAATTTTGTGTTTATCCGATTGTACCGTTAAAAAAATAGCCAATTATGCAGATTTAGCATTAATTAAGCTCATTTGCATTTACCTAATTAAAACCCACCATACGCCCAAAATTAATGCAGGGCGGAGAGATCGTCAACCGCTCCCTTCCCCCACGTTACATCATTATAGCCTTACGGAACTAAGGATTACTGACAAAGCTGTTTTTCCTTAAATTACTGGAAATAGACACCTAATTAGCATAATTTATGCCCAAAAATGACACTTTGCCAACTTAAGATTCACCCGAGAGGACGGCCCTAGTATCTTTCATTGAGCCGAAGGAATTTTGCCTATACGATGTACTGTTCAGCGAGATATCCGTAATTACGCATATTTAAGTAGCTCATTGCATACCTAGAGCCGCATGTATCACAACGTTTCAAATTGACAAAAAAGAGGGGGCACCATGATAGGCTTTAGACGTGAAGAAATTTCCGATCGATGTACCGTTGCAAAATTTATAGCAAATTACGCTGATTTTTGCATATTAATAGCGCATGTGCATATTTAATTGCCCGAAATACGCCCGAAATCTAATCAGTTCGAGAAAGAACACTCTCCAGGCCCGCCTTTCCACCAGTACATACCATAGCATTACGGAACGCCAGGAAAACTTGTACACAGCCTTGGGAAAATTTCGTATTATGGCAAATAAGATACTTAATTAGCATATTTTACGCCCAAAATTAAATCAGGTCGAGAACTCCGGGACACGCATCTTTTCACCAATTAATCATAGTAGCCCTACGGAACTCCAGATAAATCGTTCACAAGCACTTGAACACGCACGGCGGCAGACAGACAGCATGACAGACAGACAGACGACGGACAGACAGAGACAGACAGACGACAGACGGACAGACAGGACAGACAGACGAAAAGTGATTACTAAGTTCTCTGCCGAACAAAGTTCAGCGAGACAAAAAATGATAAAGGATAAACAAATAGTTGTCATAAATGATATTTCCTTTAAAATGAACTTTCTGGACGTTTATTAAATGGTTTTGCTTTGTTTGTGAAATTATTACCAAAACAAATTGTTTACTTGAACACTATGCAGTTTTCCAACCTAACACAAACAAAGAGAGGAGAGTCAGGTACATACCTCATCAAAAGAATTCAAAAACCCATCTGCTGCAAGACAATCAAAACAAGGCCCAACATATCTGTAAAATGACCAAAGAAACATTGTCAGCCTGATGAAAATTTGGGTTAACCTTAATACATGCTATTATGTTAAAAAAAGGTGACAATGTAACGATATAAAGGATCACCATTTGTTTTCAAGTTCCCTAGTCAGGTCAAAGAGCTTCTAAATTTTGTCTAACAGCAGTTCATGTCGCGTGTTTGAGGTAGCCCTTGATGAGCGGAGCGAGACATCTTGCGCAGAGCGTTCTCGTGCAAGCATATTGGTCAAAGATTATGTGGTCAGGTATAGGTGATTTTACCTACCAATTAATTGCAGTGCAACATTATCGTCAACGACTCCTTCTTGAACCACAATATACAAGATGCCCGCCAGCAACTAAAACACAAAGCCGACCACCTCAACGCGATAGGTAATACATTGTTTGACCGCAATGTATCCGCCAGGCGCCCAACATGGATTGTATTTACAGGTGCCCAATCGTACCCATAGTTACGGAAGATTTACCCGAAAAAATAAAGAAAAACAAACACACAAAAAATATATGCGCACATATATGCAGAAAGGCGATGCGCAGCAGGTCCCCCAGTAAGCAGTGAAAATAATTACAATTTGGTGGATGCACAGCAGCAATCAACAGTGCTTTGCCATGACACGCACCAATGGTAACAACTAAAAATGGACCAGCATCACGGCTGTACACCACATTGATTATGCATAGGATGAGGACAGAGGGTGTACTGAGTCAATCCCACAATGCACCAGTTTTGGTAAATTTCACCTCAATAGGGTCATGTGATCCCACAAAAATCCTATTCTTAACTTGTACACAAAAACCCTGACTTTTACGTTCATTTTAGACCACAAAGCGTTAGTACTTGAGAATTTTTAGCATGATCATGAAATTTCTTGCAAATCTTAAACTTTTGGAACACTTTTTATCCTTAAAGCAATATTAGCACATTTTTTTGAAGAGTGCCCCCAATTTTTCAAAAAAATGAGATTTTTACATGGTTGCATTGGTAACTGGCTAGTAAACTACAACTGTGAATGGTTAAGCTCGAAAATGTCTGTGTGTCACAAACGAAGGAATTTTGTAATTAGAATAAACAGCTGCTGGAAATGGCCTTCCAATGTGAAATAGCCGGGAAATAGCGCCATGTACGTGTCTATGCTCATCCATTAGTTGTTTTATTGGTTCAGGCAAGTCAAGTTAGAGGTTATCTTCTCGAGGTGGCACTATTTCATCAAAGACGGACATAAACGTAGCATTTCCAGCTCTGCCGTTAAGTCCAATCTGGGATCCCAATTCTAATTACAAAATCGCTTATTTTATGATAAATATACATTTCTTAGCATTCTCGTTCGCAGGTATAGTTTCCTAGACAATTACCAACGTAACTGTGCCAAAATATCAACTTTTGAAAATTGGGGGCGCTCTTCAAAAAATGTGCCATTATTGCTTTAAGTATTGACATGTGTTTAGTACAGTGCAGTATAGGCACATTGCAATGCATGAAGGGATTGGTTCAAAACAATATCTGGGATGAGGATGTGAATATCATTTTATTTTGTATGATTTACTTGGTTCCCAGCTAATACGGGTCTCTACATGACTTGTGAGGTTTGGTCCAGGTGCCTGCTCGTCTTTGAACCGAGGCATAATTCATAACCTTAAATGCCTCGCAGGGAAATCAGCTAAAATGGGAAAGAAGATATCATAACCAGGATTTGAATCTCGCAGGTAGACAGAGAGAACAAGGATTATGGAAAGGTTGAATGAGAGATTTCACATATCAGGTGTGTTGTAAAAATTTTGAAAGCCTATATTTTTGCACTCAATGTAAAGCTTTCCATTAAAAATATCCCCATCTGTAAAAAATATGCTGAAATTTCTTTGGTACAAAAATTATGAAATTTCTAATTTTGCATTGGAGCAAATATGAAATTCAGCCCAAGCAAATCAAAATCACAATTCTATGATAATTCTGCAGCCAAATATAAGGTAAGAAATCTATTGACATTACACATGAATGCCTTAAGTGTCTTGTTGTAGCCTCACGATTGCTTGGATGTAGTTATAATCCCTAATTTATTACTGGTGGAAAAGGAAAATACATACCATCACCAAAATAATGAACATTATGATACTGGGAACCAAATTGGGTATTTTTCTTGCCATTTCATTAATTCTATAAATCCAAGTCAGTCTCAGTTATTACAAAATTACACAAGGCGGTTCTCGAACCACAAAGGTCCCCCGCCCGTCACGATAGTAAATGGAAGGAAATATAATTTTAAGATCACAGGATGAATTGTGATGGAAATAAGTGGTTCTCAACCCACTGAGGCTGCTGCCATAGCAGTTGCAATTTGACGGTATCAAATGTTGACTACATTGACCTTAGATGACCCTAATTGACCTTGAAATGACCTTCACAATTTTTGGTTTAGAAATGTTGACCACATCTACCAAGTTTCATGACCTATCACATGTTGAGTTTGTTGACCTTGAACAAACCCACGACCTTGAAATGGCCTTCACAAATTTTCAGCAATTAATTAATGCTTACTACATCCATCAGTTTTCATGACCATACTACCATGTGTATGGATTTGACCTTGGATAACCCCACATGACCTTGAAATGACCATCAAAATTTTTGGCACTTAATGTTGACCACACCCACCAAGTTTCATCATCCTACCACATACTTAGTGATTTGACCTTGGATTTTTTTTTTTTTTTTTTTTTATCACAGGATGAATTGTGATGGAAATAAGTGGTTCTCCAACCCACTGAGGCTTTCCTGCCATACATTGCAATTTGACGTAATCAACCATTTGTCTACCTTGACCTTAGATGACCTAATTGAACAACCCTTTAAATGACCTCACAATTTTTGGTTTATAAATGTTGACCACATCGACCAAGTTTCATGACCTATCACATGTTGAGTTTGTTGAACCTTGAACAAACCCACGCCTTGAAATGCTTTCACAAATTTTCAGCGCCATTAATTAATGCTACTCCATCCTCAGTTTTCATTCATGACCATACTTACCATTGTTGGATTTGACCTTGGATAACCCCACATGACCTTGAATGACCATCAAAATTTTTGGACGTATGTTGACCACACCCCAAGTTTTCATCATCCTACCATCATACTTTAGTGATTTGACCTTGGCTTTACCCCACCGCCTTGAAATGACCCTGCATTTTTTTGGCCTGAATGCTGACCACACCCACCAAGTTTCATCATTCTACCACCTATTTAGTGGTTTGACCTTGAATGACCCCTCATGACCTTGAAATGACCTTCAAATTTTTTGGCAGTGAATGCTGACTGCACCCACCAAGTTTCATCATCCTACCACATTTGACAAGGGTTATAGCAATTTATCCCATTTGACCTTGATTGACCCCGCATAACCTTGAAATGACCTTCAAATTTTTCGGCACTGAATTTTGACCACACCCACCAAGTTTCATCATCCTACCACAATTGACAAGGGCTATAGCAATTTAATTCCATTTGACCTTGAATGACCCCACATGACCTTGAAATGAGCTTCAAATTTTTTGGCACTGAATGTTGACCACACCCACCAAGTGTCATCACCCTGCCACAATTACCAAGGCTTATAGCAATTTAATCCCATTTTTGACCAAATTTGACCCTATTTTGACCATATTTGACCTTTGACCCATGCTACATGACCCATCTCCGAACTCATCCGCCGCCTACTTGAGCGACATCTATGGTGCGAAGCTGGAAGCCCACACTTGCGTATATAAAAAGATATCGTGTTTACAAGGTTTGTATCAATTTAACCCTATTTTGACCAATGGACCTTGACCCATGACACATGACACCAATTCAGATCAAGGCCCAACGCGTACTGAGATACATCTATGGTGCGAAGTGGGACACCACGCTGATTAGATCCACAGATATAGCGTGGACACACACACAAGCACGGACGAAGAGCATTTTCTATGTCCCCATTCGCCAACCAAACGTTGGAGGGGGACCAAAAGAAGCATTAAAGTCAGATCTTTCTTGTTCCCTTCACTGTTTTATGTCACTTTCTGGTGGTGGTATATAAAATGGGCAAAGTTCATGGAACGGCTGGATCGCTCCAATAATAAAGCAATGGGCTCTCTATCCACAGGTCACTGATTCTAATCTGCATTTTCCTCGCCAATTCCAAAAATAATAAGTTTGAAATATGTGTAGTTATGCACAAATTTACTCACCACTCAAGGAATACTTCCATAAAAACTAATAATATTAATGCAACCCTTGAAAAATATGTTGCTTAGCAATCAAGCAGAATCAAAATTTAACCAGAGCACTGCAATCATGCACATAGAAGCACAAGCAGATCCAGATAGATCCAGTTTAAGGGCTATTTTTAACACTATAAAATATGCTCAATAAAAATTACAGTCCTTAATCCTTAAAATCATTCAGTTGATAGCATGAGTCAATTTTGCTACAGACATTCTGAAAAAGGTATTAAAATATTGAAGTAGTAGAGATTTTACTGTAAACAACCACCTCAAAATTATGGGTTTTTTTCTTCCATTACTGCAGGCCAACAACCTTTAATTTCCTATAGTGATGCATGATAAACGTTGCGGAAATCAGCATGACGGGATGTGAAAAGAACATGACGGAGAGGGGAATGGCAAGCCTTATGAAATTATGATTCTGAAATGGCTCTTTGAAAGTCTGCTGAATTATGGAGCTGGAAACAGGAAGATAAGAGCTATGTTATTAGTGCGGATGCTTACAATATTGTTCTCCTCATGCTTCAATATCGCCATTCAATGGTGAAGTTTGCCAACCCATGAACAAATGATAATGAGATACCGGTTATCAATCAATGTGCCTGTCTGTATTACATGTACCATTGATTATTATATATTACCAGAGCATTTAATAGCGCTCCACACAGAATACGGAGCGCTTACAACAAACACAAAAGTGTGAATATGACAAAACCAAGATCAGTCGGGCCCAACTCGTTCCAGGTTCTTGGTGCTGCAACAGCGAAGGAGCGGTCAGCACTGTAATTTAGGCCGTGGGAACGAGGGAGACGAGTAAGATACGGAAAAAGGACACGGAGTCTTGGTCTACCATTCCTCAGAAACAAAAACAGAGTGTAAATGAAAAAGGTGGTCCACGAGGTGTATGTGAAGGAAAGCCTGACCATTGCTACACTTGTAAAATGAATAAAGACAATTCTTGTAACGAAACGTTCTTGCACAGGTAACCAATGTAAAGAGTCAACAGCAAGCCATGTCCACATGGTCAAAATTCTTGAAAGGCATCCTCTCCAAAAAGATGCTATCAGAAAAAATTGTCTCACATACATTTGGCATAAATGCTACGTGTTAGGCTTTTTTAAATAGAAAAATTGCAAAGCGCAAAGAATTGGAATTCTTTTTATTGCGTTTTTGGCCCACTTTTTAAATTCTTCCACTTCATGGCCAATTAAAAAAAGGCAAAAATTGGGCTCATCCCATGTGGTTTAAAAGTAACTTCACATACTTTTGTGTATATATTAACAACTATCAGAGCGCAGTGAATAATTATCTCGCATGCATTTGGATTCTAGCGGTAAGCCATTTGTTGAGGTTCCTGAATGATGCTCAGAACTGCAGCATAAATTGTATTTTCAAAGGATACCTGAAAATCCAGTATTCATGTGAATACAAGAATGTCATTAGTACAATAGCTGCCGTGTGATACATCTACTGAGTGTCATTTATGAGGATAACTCGATTTATCTTTCCTTGTGTCAGTGGCTCTTGGAATGGTTCCTAAGGCAACACAGTCGCTTGAAGAACCATTTCAAGAGCCACTGACCAAAGACTTGGCATAATATATAATGTTTGACAGGAATTTCTGACAAATGGCAGATGTTGCACTTACAACCTTCTTGCATTCACATGATATTAAATTGTCTCTGTCAATTACTCAATTCGTCATGTGAGTGCAACAAAGTCGTATCTACATTTTCATGATTTTACAGGAGAAGCATTTTTGTGTTTCCTTCTTTTGTGACTTTTCAAATGGAAATAATTCTTACACACGATAAAAATGTATTTTTTTAAATAACTTATAAATATTTCATTTCCCACTTAAGTCGACTAATTAAGAAGTTAATTAGTTTAATTGGACTAATTAAAATGGTGTTTGTGTTTGTTAACTACACACATGATTTCCCGTATCGTGCAACAAAGTCGTACCTACCAGTTACGACTTTGTTGCACAACACGGGAATTCAATTCTGAGTGCAACAAAGTCGTACATGTATCTACACATAATTAGGCCTAATTAGCCTAATAACTCTGCAATACATTAAGCCCTATACTTGAAATATATGTTAAATTATGCGTATTTATTTACTTTTGTAAATTAATTAAGTAATGGGCATAATACTGAGTGGAAAAAGGTTGTAACTACATTTCTTGATATGTTTTTAAGTTTTTTGTGCCAAAATTAGCATAAATTTGGTAAAAAATGAAATTGCTCTTTTCACAAAATATTTTGGGAGATTTTTTACTTATACACCTTTTTAAAAACCTTCCCTTTACAAGAAATAAAATGTCGTATCTACATACTAGTTTTCCTGTGTCGTGCAACAAAGTCGTATCTACCAGTTACGACTTTGTTGCACTCAACAGAAATTCAATTTTGAGTGCAACAAAGTCATATCTACACCTAAATAGGCCTATTTAGCTTAATAACTCTGCAATAAATTGAGACTGTCACCTGAAATGTATATCAAATTAAGCATATTGATCTACTTTTCCATATTATATAAATAACTCAATTTCCCCAAAAATGTTAGTTACGACTTTGTTGCACTCACATGACGAATTGGAGTTCAACTGCATACTGATGAAAGACTGTTCATAACACATGTTGATTTTGATGTATTTTTCCAACTTCATCATATTGTGCCTTAAATGGATGAAAGGTGAACATTAACCGTTGATTTCCTCCATAGGAGATCCTCATTTCTCAAACACCCTAAACCTGGATTATACTAATCTACAGGGTGAGTCAAAAAAACTTGACCCTGATTGTGACCGCCATTTTGAATTTTTAAGTAATATATATCTAACCTATTTGATATCATCTGAAAGCAGGTTTCATTATCTTTAATTTACTGCAAAGATCATTCACATCGGTTAGGTATAGCCCGAGCAACAGTCGTTTGAATCAATTAGTCGGTTTTCTGCTCTGTCCACGGATTCACATTGAAATGAACGGCGTTCAGCGAAGGAAACCTGTGTCCAGAAGAAAAGAAAGCAGGCTATATTCACTGCAGATTCTGATTCGAAAGACTGTAGCTCGGCCGATTACTTAACGATTGGATGATTATTTTGCAGCAAATTAAAAGATAATGATATAAGCTTTCCGAGATACACATATGTAGATATATGTATTGAAAATTAAAAATGGCGACACAATCAGGGTAGTTTTTTTTGACTCACCCTGTATTGCCTAAAGTTTACTTCATTTGTGTGCAATTGAATCTGAGTATCCAGGGTATTTTCATCTGTCTCATATAATCTAGCCTTTTCAAGGTTGCTCTAACCCAAACTTCACGGTTCACCACGTCTGATAATAATGTAATATATTTAAATAACGTGAGAGGCATATCTCCTCCTAAAGAAAATGGCAAGAATTCACCTATAAACACTTGTAATTTTGAGGGTCTCCAATTTACCTGCCTAGTTTATGCCTTCCCCTACGAGTTCAATAAGTTCAACTCAGGCAGAGAGCCTTGTACAGTCTGTCAGACTTTTCTGCAATGTTGCAAAAAAAATTATAGGAGTTTTGTACAGGGAAGATTAAAACACAAAGCAAATGGATCAAGGCGTCGCTCTGACTAGGCACCAACACACTGCACTGACCCAACAGGGTTTGTGGTTTAATGTCTAGACTAATTAGGAACTGGATCCCGCACAGTGTGGACAACAGACCACAAGGCACAGTGTACATTTTTTTTTTTGTGATTATGTAATCTTTCTCTAGAACAGGGTAGACCTAATCAACACAAGGTTCAAATAATTGAGGAACATGTTAAACTATGCAGTACAGTGTTGAAACAATACATGTGTGTCGGTTCTTCGCAAACAGGCCTGACAAGGCTAATAAATTAATCAGTCACAGCACAGTCTGTGATGTAGCAAACTACTACATTTACACATTTATGGACAGATAGATTATCCAATTTATTCCATTTCTGCATAGTTTTATGCCACAAGGGCCTTTGACCAGAGTCCAGTTAAGAAAAATGTGAAAGTTAGGAAAATACATCAAGACTGAGGCTTCTCTCCTTTTTCTTACAATGTTTCTCTCACCATCTTAATTTTAAGACTCAACAAACGGGCCTTACAACAACACATTTCAATTTCACACTGGACTTACCTTTCTCGTATAAAATCTGCTAATTCTCTTGTAGAAGGTGGCCATTTTCATATGTGGTACAGAAAGCAATCCCTGAGTTCTTTTCACCCTGTAAATAGGTAAGAGAGATCAGATATAAGAGATCAAAATAGTAAGCATTTATTTTTTTATTTTGTTTTGTTTTGTTTGAGATACTGACTCACTGCCCCAAATTTGGAGGCCAACCGAGCAGGAGCATTAAATATAGTCATAGAAATATAAAACACAATCTAATGCTTCATTATTGGAACTTTATTTCAAAGGTTGTCTATGTAACAATTAATTTCCCCTGAATGTTTTTCCTCCAGGGATCACCAAGAGTGTTTGTTATTTTTAATTTGTCACTTGGTGATTGTACGGCGTGTGCATTAATTACTGGAATTGAGAACAATACCAAATCTTGCAATTCTGAAAATGACCCGAACAGCACATATTAGGACAGGGGGTGTTCAACCTTTTTGACGCAGGGGCCGCATTGGTGGAATCCAAAATATGCGGGCCCGCAAGCATATAATCGGGGGTTCTCAAGTTTGGTTTGGGTAGGGGACGTGACCAAATGGATACAATTGCAGAAAAAGGGGATCCAAGCTATACCAGAGAACACATGTTGGGCCAAATTTACACCAATAATATATCATTGTGCCTAGAAATGTTGACCATTTTAGCATATTGGAAAACTTTTGGCTTCAGATTGAGGAAATGGACTAATTTTACAACAAGGTTGAAAATTTTGGTAAAGAGTGAAGCAAATTGACAATTTTCCCATGACATCTTTTTTATAAAATCTATTATTTGAGAATATTTGAATTGTATTTTTTCTGGGAATACCTTGAGGGCCGTAAAGGCCGTAATGCGAGCTCTTAGGGGACGCAAATTGGCCCGCGGGCCGCAAGGTTGGACACCCCTGTCTTTAGGACAATTTTGCTTTTAAAACAAAAAACAAACAAAACTGCGAGCATGCATAGCTTCTTTAGGATCCCTACAGCTTATCGGAACATGGATGAAAATAAATGAAGCGTGTAGTATTCAGGCGTTAGATTTATAGAATTTTATCAAGATGTGCAAAATCAAATTGGATTTTTTTAAAAAAAGAATTTGATGAGAATCTGTGGATCTTCCCCACCAGGCTTAGAAAAAGATGCTTATCTAATGGGAAGGTGATGAACAGTCAGGAGCTACATCCCAGCATTTTGAATGTATATATTTTTTAATTATAAAATCTAAATTTTGTTCAAATATCTGTGGAAAGAGATTTGTAAATTTCTAACATGCCACCCATTTTACTGGATGTTGATGGATTTCAAGACAAAGCAGGAAAGTAAATTAACAGTGAACCCCCGGTTATAAATTACTAATTTGCTGCATTTCATACTACATCTAATACAGATCAGATGCACAGGTATATAATTACTAATGTGTAATAATATGTGTTGATTCACTGTGTAATAAGGTGTTGACTTCAAGTTCAAGTATTAAAGGTGCATTTCGTGATTTCAGCACCTTCTGTTTTATTCATTGTTCACTAGATATCCATGAAAAAAGCTTATTCACAAAATTTGAGTTGATCCCGATCTTGCGGTTTTGTGTTATGAGCAATTGCTTTTTTTCCCACAGTCCCATAGGCCACTGTCCTCTAATTTCTGTCTGTTTACAGATATGACCGAATTTGCACGTAAGATTAGGTACACGTGGATTACGTAAGGCTAACGGTTCAGAAGATATAAAAATCTCAACTTTTTAGGTGTTAGTCGGGGGGACGAGGTTGTGGATCATGAAGTGTCCCTTTAACAATGCATCAGATGATATTATGAGACTGTTGCCTACACATCCCATGTCAAATATTTGAATTTTGTCCAACTTAAAAGCTAAGGTTTGCAGCATTTTGTGCATCGTAAAGGTTCATACACAGCTGTGCAAATAATTGATAACTGTAAACAAACCATGCATCTGCACGATTCAATTCTGTTGAAACATTTTTAAGGTGGGTGACCCGATTTGACAATCTAGTCCCCCAATTTACTCCATCAAAATTTAAATTTTGGTATCAGACGAAAGTTCATATTTTTCTCATTACCCCAGTGAAATTCAAGGCCCAGGAAATGTTTCCTCATGATGTTAAGAACAAAAATGTCTCCATATGTGGTCGACCATATTAATTAACACACACACTATCTTGTGGACCATTTTGACTTCTATCTAAATGGATGGACTTTTTTAATTGAAAAAATTGTAATAAGATTTTTTGGTGATATACTTTCATGTGAGGGAGAAATATGAAAAATCGGACCATGATCGATCCACCTTTAATGTTTCTAGTGATTCTAGTTTGATATGGTGAGTAGTAGAGATGCGACTGATATTAGAACATCGGTATAGGCAAATAGCTCAAACAGGTTGCAAAAACCCTAATAGGGCCTGATCTTGTCTTATAGCCAAGATATTCTCAAGTAAATTATCAGAGATTGCCATCAATAACAGTTCAATGCCAGTGCCAGGAAATGCTAACAGTCTGTCCTCACTCCATACAACAGCAGGCACAGCCATCATTATATTCACAGATAATTTCATTTTCAACTTCTCTCCCTATCTACAACATATCAAGCACAAACAAAAAATACTATAATGAAATGTTTTGTATTACGCACGCAGCACCTTGCCATCAACCACCATTTTGAAATTGCTGTACGATTCCCAGCGCTATCAAAAGCACACACTCTTCACATCTTAAAATTATTCCCGCCATGTGCATGTAGTATTTCTGTTGAAAATGTTAACATTACGCCCACACATTTAAGGAAAACACACAGGATGACAACATGACAGATTTTATCCCTACCATATTTTCAGAAGCTTTACAAACTACAAATACTTTAAACCTGTTACATAAATTTTAATTGCTTCATTTGTATGTCACTAATGATGTAGAAGAATAAATGATAAAATTTGTCAAATGAGTGAGCTCAATCAAGCGACAAATCTGGATGACACTACAACACCATACCATGCATTGTATCACACTCCTGAGTCGGCTTTCACTACGTACTTACGTGGTGCAGCGGAGAAAATTTTCCTTTGGGTAAGGAACGTATAAAATCCATAATATGACAATCCTGGAGATATTTCCTACTCCTGTGATGCACTAGCACTTAATAACATAAATAGCCCACTGTGGTTATAGTGACAGTGTAAGTGTTGGCTAAATCTGACCGGAAAGTTGTAGGGGAAATGATTCTAACAAGTAGCCTTGACTGGGTGTACCTCCTGAAGTAGCTCACTGTCGCATTGCCTCTCCCCATCTACGTATATACACACGACACTAACTGTTTATACTTTTCAGGGATCTTGTCACTTAAATGTTCCGTCAGAAATTAACAAACTTAATTCTTGGCTCTGCATCAGACATTTTAGGATTTAAAAGGTCAAAATAAAATGTTGATAGAGTTGATTTAATATTTTTGCCCTTTATTCTTTTTAGCCAATTTGAGCAGACTGGTAGAGCTGCAGCATGTGAAGATTTAACTAACAACACGTCTTGTCTCCTTTGTAACATCTTAACAATTTATAAGGAACTGACTGATTGTGCCCTGCAGTGAAAAGATTTCCTAATGCCAGGCAGTGTAGGTCATGCTTAATGATTTTCTGAATTTAGGATGAAAACATTTAGATCTGTGTGATTATTTTAGTAATCTTATCAATTATTCATCATTTTGGTTACCTCTGTTATATATTTTTATACACAATATCATATATAAGAGTTTTGGTGATGCTCAAATATAGATGTTACTAAACTTGAAATTGACCAGAAAGGGGTTAACAACAATGGAATGTTTGGTGCCCTCTGTGGACCAAAGTGGTGCCTACTAGACAGCAGGTAGGGGAGTACCTATGAAGGTACTCCCAAGTAGCTGCAGAGGAACTCCACCACTGCTGGTGGACTTCATGTGTACCTGTCAGTCACCAAGCTAGCAACTGTTGAATACACTATAGGATGGGTATTGCTATGTAAACATAGCTGTCATGCACCCAGTGGCTTGTGTACTTCATTGTAGGTTCTACATCAATAATGCATCAAGGGGGTACCCTTGGAGTAGAGCAAGGGGGGGGGGGGTCCCCATGGAATAGAGCTAAGAGTACACATGGAGTAGCCTAAGCTCTGGGTTACACTGTAAGCATCTGGCTGTGTAAGATGTAGTAAAGCTAACAGCAGCAAAATTTCTCCTTTTTTCTTGATCCCTGGGTGGACACTGGATGGAGTGCAAATCTGCATTATGGCAAATATCAAGACTACAAACATAGATGCAGACACACAGATATTCGCTCTTTGCAGAGTTTTGCCATTTGCTGGGTCTTCCACCCAGCACGCATGAGCAAAATTATGTCATGCTTGTTGATGTGTGCCAATGTAGTGGGTTACAAGATTAGGTCACATCTAGGATGTCAATTGGTTTAATGGGTCGTGCACTTCCACACTAAAGCAGCACTAAGACATGTTTTGATCACTACTTCTACTACATATTTCAAGACCTTCCTGCCACTATCTGGATAGAATCATCTTCACTCCACTGTACAAAAGCAATCATATTCTACTTTGTTGTGTTAGTGCGAGAAGGTTGTAAGTGCAATAGCTGCCATGTGATACATCTGTATGCTGCCATGTACTACGATAACTCAATTTATCTTTCCTTGAGTCAGTGGCTCTTGAAATGGTTCTTAAGGCAACGGTGTCACCTGAAGAACCATTTCAAGAGCCACTGACCAAAGACTTGTTCACAGTCATATTAATAGCATATTTGATGGGAATTTCTGACAAATGGCAGCTTTTGCACTTAAGACCTTCTTGCACTCACACAACAATTTCTTTTCCCCTGCCTGGCTGACCAGCAGCTGCTTCTTCTTATGTCAAAACATAGTGGTTCTCAAATATGATCTAGCCAGAGATGGGTACAACATTTGGCTGCTCCACTGAATTATGCACGGTCCTTGTCTGTGCGCAGTTACTCCAGGAGCTATATTATTAATAATACAATGCAGTGTTTTAACCATGCATCTCCACAATGAAATACTGAAGAATAACTGCATAAGACATAAAGGATGCATCATGCAATTCTGAAGATAGGAAGGGGCCAAGAAGGAAGAGAGTTTCGGCCTAGCTGGACATACCAATGGGGCCAGAGTAAATCAAAGACCACATTCCAGCATCAGAAACTGGCTTGTTAGTTTGCATTATAAATTTAATGACCGTCCATCCCCATCTGGTGTGCATCATCTTCACTGGTCGGAAATGATCTTGCTCTACTTGTTTTTCACCTGCCCAGCGGCTACATTATTAACAATGTAATGAGGACACCGTGTCACTGCGATCATGCTTGGGCATGGCTTGGATATCACTGAGAGGCCTGAACACAGAAAGTGTCTTATGATCATGCTGCCACAAGAGGTGCAATTACTTGGGAGAGTGAATGAAATTTAGGCTATTACATTTTTTGGGGGGTGGGGGTGGGTGGGGCTGGAGAAGTATTAGGGTCCCTGAGACTCACTCACTTGCTTTCTCCCCATTTGTTATCATTTAGGTGTTTATCTACTCTGGAAGTGTTTTAAATTTAGAATTACAATTTATAGATTTCAAATATTTACACAGGTTTTAAAATTGCTTTCAAAGTATAGTGGCTCTGTGAAGGGGTAGCGCTAACCTCACTAACCTGCGTTTTGCAGTCCTGGACCACAATTTTAACATCTTGAACCCCTGAAATTCAACTTCCTACATTGTAAATAGTCAGTGGACCCCTTATTGGATGCCCCGTTTCAACCCCCAGTTTCAGAGATTTGAGGGGCCTAGTGTACACGGCCAATTTCTTCATGCTAGTTACCACACAGCTACCACCGAGTAGGCATGGATTACCTAACCACTAGACGTACACTAGCAGGCCAGCATTCCCTGTGTTTTTTGCCTTGCCGCATAGCACGGATAGTGTCCACATAAGCGGCTGTCTGGCAAACCGTCGTAGGAGTAGCTGCGTGTTACAAAAAGAACAAAAAACCGTCTTCTCAGCGCGCGCGTTGATTTCTCATGGCCAATTTTGTTTTTTTAAATGCATATTTTTTGGGGCATATATTTTGGCATTTTTTTACATGTGTAGGAATATTGGGTCTTGGATGATGCCCCCCGAATTTGAATTTCGTAATGTTTTTCCAAAATAACGTTCAAAAAAAGCTAAACAGACCCAAAAGTGTATCGCGCCCTCATTTCCGAAATTTTTATATCGCACTCTATCAAATGGCGTCGCGGTATTCACGGGGTAGCTACGTGGTAGCTGCGTATCTATACTCCGGTACTGTCCTACCTCACATCCAACCTTCTCTTCTCCACCAGTGTGCAACTACAGGTAGCCAGTGGGGTAGGTAAAGCAGGTATCCACATTACTGTATAACCTAATACTGTTTACTTTGTAAGCCCCGAACGTGCAGCCACCGCCTCGCAATTAGCCCGGTGTGTACTGTGCATAGCTGGCGCGGTGCATGTTGTAGCTACCGCATAGGCTACCATGTAGTACGAATCCGGCCTTTTAAATAACCCTGCTTCTGTGCATGAGCATTTAACATGTTCTTAGAACCAATTTCCTGACTGAATGATGATGCATAAATTAACCCATTATAATGGGACTTGCCTTAGTTGAGAGCACTTAAATTTTGTGAAATACCGTTAATATAGATGGCCATGATTTCCAGAGAATAATACCTCCATTAAAAAATGTCTATCTCTTGGTCATCCAATACATTTTTCAGTCTCCACTAATTTTGGATTGATTTTAAATGGTCTTATGAACTGAATTTTTTGGCAAATTATAGAGAGGTTGTGAGAGTTGAAAACCATTTTTCACTGTGTAACCATTAATCAAAGAATGCAATATATCACAATGGTTTCATTCCTAGTCTCCACATCACCCTCTGAAGGAAACACCCCAGTGTCCACACATTGGATTGAAAGGAAAAACATTGAATGCAATGCAGTCAGTCTGTGTTTTAAATTACTTAAAGGTAATATTTCTGTTTTGTCCCTGATAGAAAACAAATACATTATCTTTTATGCTTCTAATGCAATTATGTCGTGCTAATGTCCTGCTGCAATTTGTTATCTTTTCTTCTTTCTACTTTCTTCCTTGCAATTTTTTCTATTTTCTATTTCATTATACAGATACAAATTTTCCCATAAATAAAAGTATTGGACTTGCAAATGCCTATAGCAGGGGTGTCAGCAAGAATATCCTGATCCACATCCCTCCCTGCTTCTAGACATATGACCTACACATTTCTGCCCATACAATCCACCTTGTTTTTGGTTTTTTAGGCAAAAAGCAGGGAACAAAAAAAAACCCCCCCTATTGTAGTGTAAGAATTGAGTTCAAGAACACTAAGGGAAAAACAATCCTTATAATCTCTATAGCGTCAATTAACATTGTACATTTTGCAATAGCCTATAAGCGTGCTGTTTTTCAACTAATTTCTGGACACCATAAGAAAGTTAACCCTCATATTTCCAGCTTGTTGCTGTATCATAATGGGAAAGAAATCTGGACAAAATATTTTTCAGACAAACAGTTTCTCACGATCCAAATCTCAGTTCGATAGGGCGAGTAGTGTGAGTTGAGGCAAAGTTTTCAGATAGTGCCCGTTTAATCAAGACATACCTTATTAACACATATAATGGTCTTATCCTTTAAATCACTGATACAACATAACAGTTCAATGAGATTTCAAATATTCCTGGCTGCCACCTAAATACTGTGTGAAGTGGGTCTTTATATCACTCAAAAATGTAATGATTGGGAGAGAGTTATCCTTAATACCTGAGCTGTTGTGTAACACCATGCAACCCATTGCCTCTGTAATCATCTGACTGACCTCATTCAGCTCCAACCCCGAGGGTTTTTAAGATAAAAATTTGTGCAATCCCCACAATGCAGACCAGTTTGGGGAAATGTGCACCCTCAATAGGAAATCATGTGATTCCCACACAAATCCATTCTTAAACACGTTACATACATGCAACAGCCCTGACATTTACGCTCGTACTTAGGGAATTTTCGCAACTTCATGAAATGTCTTTTGTGGTTCTAAAACTTTGGAACACTTTTTATCCCCAAGTATGACATGTGTTAGTAAAGTAAGTATAGGTGGGGTCCCCATTGCCCTCCATATGTGATTGGTTCCAAATACCCTCTGGCTCCAACCTGTAAGCCTTTTAAACTTCTCAAAATATTCATGTAGGCACACAAATGTAGAAACAAAGCATTATCATATCTACATTGAAAGTATTCTAACTTTAACTGGTACACTTTGCAAACAAATAATCATCCCACCACTAGTGAACGACAAGACAAAGATGGACAAGCTTGTCTTGTCTTGTTGCAAGTTGTCTGTTCCCTCTATGCAGGTTGGGATGACCATTTTCATTAATTATCTACTGTTCTTTCGTCCCTATAAACTTTGTGGTATACCTTGCTGTAATAATTGCCCACCGGAAATGGTTGGTACTAATTTTACACTTTGTATTCTACCATTTACTGAAAATTGTAATGTGAACTCTAATTCTAGCCATATCAACTACATGAAACCCTAACCCTTAACCTCACTCACAATTCAAGAATTTGTCAGTTTCTGCTAATTCCTGTGCTAGTTTTAACTACAAAATGAAACCCTACATTGTTTACGAAAACTACAATTATAAATGCCTGCTTAACTTTTTTTCTCTCCATGGATTTAACAAAATAAGAACTGTTACTATTTTATCTATAAAAGACCTTCATAATAAGTTTGAAACTTTAAGTAACAATCAGAGGATGTTTGAATATCCCTGATGCAATGGCATGGTCCTATACCAAGTACTGTAACTAAACCATGTCAATACTTAGGGATAAAAAGTTTCCAAAAGTTTACGACCACAGGACATTTCATAATCTTGCAAAAATTCCCCTACGTAACTAACGCTTTAATGGTCTACAATTAGCTTTAAAGTCTGGGTTTTTATGTGTAAAGGTGATTGTTTTCCGATTTTGTCTAATCTGGTAATTCTTCTATTGATATGATACCTGACACTGTACAACAATGCCGACACCAAGTACGACGATATGGGAAACAAATTTGCGGTATTTTGATGCCCACTCATATGGCATAGTTTGCTGGGAGGGTGCCGGGCGGGTAGTGCGGGGTGGTTCACTACTGTGCTTGGGGAATATCGAGTGGTTCAAACCACTAAAACTGGAGTTTTGTGGTGGGTAGCTATAGTCCTGGTGTTGGAGAAGAAAATGCTGTTATGAGCCTGACGGGCGGTGGGGGTTTCAGGAGGGGGGGGGCGGGTGACAATGGGAAAAATATGGCCCTTTCATCTGATCTCAAGACTATCGTGGCGTGGGTAGGGGGCGGGGGGGGGCGTGACTGGGGGGGTGGGGGGGGTCCGGTTAAAATCAGGGGTTCCGGGCGGTGAAGACTATCGGGGACAGCACCCTTACGAATAGATTTTTATATGTGATCACATGACCCTGATTGAGGTGAAATTTTCCCAAACTGCTGGTCTTGTGGGATTTGACTCAAAACATTATTTATCCCCCTCTGAGTAACAATATAAAGGGAAACGCCGTATTCATGACCTACAACATACTAATGAAGCCTAGAACTGAAACTTAGAGCTTTAGCTTGAATTAGAACTAAACCTTGAATTAGAACATTTTTTTTATCACATCTGTGGCCTAGCAAAATTGAGGAAATGGCAACAGCAAAAAAAAATTTTGCAATGAATTTAATTTGCACACTTTGTTGTGGGCACCCAAAGTGTGAATTTAATCAACCCCAAAATACTCAAGAAATGTGCTAGCGGCTATGTGGCGAATACACAAACCTTCACGAACGTTGTAAATAACATTTAGCACATTTTCAGTGTACAACATGCATTGGTTTGGAAATGACAAATTAATGAAACTTAAGTGGTTTAGTTGAGCCACAAATCTAGGCAACTATCAGTTTGGACTTTCTGGCAGAATCATCCACCCTCTTCATCTCTTTACTAGTCATAAAGTATCACTGGTTTTTTAGACCATTATTAAGTAACAGCCACCTAGTTGTAGCTATATTGTAGTGTTATTATGGAGATGTAATTAAATGTTCTTAGAAAACATCTAAAACCAGGCTGGTGTCTTGTACTGGGGGTGTGTGACCCGTTTGTGAGATTTTGACCCACGGCAGATAGTTATGCCTCCTGGGAGGCTTGAGCACATGTGCTGTGCATGTGTTCCAGAGCGTCACTTTCAAATATTATTTTGGGTGCTGATCATGATACCATCATTGCTTTCCGTAAATGTTCAGCAAGGATTAACAAAGGCGAACTCGTCTTATACACGCGATGCTAACAATATGTCCCCCCCCCAAACGAAAAACCCCCCGAAATCGCGATCACTAAGTGACGACTAAAACTGCACAGGTCCACTCTTAATTTTGGCCACCACTAGCTCGAAAAAAATTGTTACCTTTGGTGAAATGACTCCAGAAATCTTAAAATTCATCATGCAAAAATCCCTGAAAATTCACTAAATTAGTAAAAATATGATAATTTATTCAATTTGGCAACACTATTTTTGAAAAAATCATGTAACCACATTTGAAATTTGGGACCCAACGAGGTCTAGCAAGGGGCGAAACCGCGTATTTTCACATTTTCTAAGAAATGTAAATAGGCTGGCAACCCAAAAGACTGACCACGTGTAACAACCAAAACTAAAAAGAATACCTTTCAATGAAAACATGGGTACTACATATGTTAATACCTTTGTTGTGGTATACTTTGCCCCCCTCCACCTCGCATTGACGTTGCTATTTGCATATCAATTAGCTCATTTGCATATTTAATTTACCCGAAATACGCCCAAAATCTAATCAGGTTGAGAATTTCTCAGCCCACTTCTTTCCACCAAGTTACATCATTATACGCCTTACGGAACTCCAGAAAACTTGTACACAAGCCTTGCAGGAAAATTTTCATAAATTATGCAAATTAGATACTTAATTAGCATATTTTACACCCAAAATCTAATAAGGTCGAGAACTCATCAACCTGATTCTTTCCACCAAGTTACATCAACGTAACCCTCATGGAACTCCAGATAAATCGTACACAATATGGTCACAATGTTGACATTTCTGTGTAATGTGGACCTTTTTCCCTTGACCTTTCCCCCTAGCCCCCTGACAGACCTAGGGGAGGACCCTGGGGGAATGAATTACATGGTTAGTAGGGGGGATTCCCCACCTACAATATACCCAAGTTTGGCTACTCTAGCTCATCCAGAAAAAAGATATGACCAAATGTTCCAGGGTTAACATTTTTATCACGGACATACATACATACAGACATTCCCCCACCCCCTGACAGACCTAGGGGAGGACCCTGTGGGTATGAATTACATGGTTAGTAGGGGGGTTTCCCCACCTACAATATACCCAAGTTTGGCTACTCTAGCTCATCCAGAAAAAAGATATGACCAAATGTTCCAGGGTTAACATTTTTATCACGGACATACATACGGACATACGGACGGAGCCCATTTTATAGTCCCCTCCCAAACTTCGTTCGGCGGGGACAAAAATTCCAATTCTGACACCGCAATCCTCGCTGGTCTAGTGGTTATAGCCCTCATGATACAGTGTTCTCGGGTTCAAATCTCACCCCTGCTTCTTTTAAAATATATAAAAATTTTTTTTTTAAGGTTAGGGGGAAAATCTAAGTCCAAAAAAGTTCAGAAAAACCAATAGCTGCCCCTTTGAGGTTAGAGAGGGAGATCATGGTTGATGGTCAAAAACTACTGTGTGCATGTGTGACCACTCGCCTTTTGGTGTGGGTACGGGTATGTGCCACCCCAGTGTGCCAGGAAGTGCCTAACCTAGGGGCTTGATAATTGAGTTGTTTTGCAAAAGTGGGGTACTAGGGAACTGAATTTTGGAACATGTTAGATGTTGTAAAGATGTTGTAAAAAATAACACAACATTTTGAGTTCTGGGTTAAAGCGGCACTGGCACATTTTCACAATATATGAAATTTCTTCAATATGC
>JAMKCH010028631.1:0-62981 GCA_023653785.1 Ophioderma brevispina | reverse complement strand
AATTCTAAAAATGATTAAATCGTCGAAATAATCATAAGGTAAGTCTAAACTGATGTCTTGTATGTTGTGTGTATGTGTATTTACCGTTGTTGCCTTGTTTGTTTGTCTTGGGGTGCATGCGCTATACTCCTGCTGAGCATGACTCCTCCATATGTACAATTATCATAATGCCATTAACTTAATCAAAGGAGGAGTCATGCCAAAATAGTGTGTAACTGATATGACAAAATTTTTGTCTCACATTCTCCAATAATTTTCACGCTTCACGCAAATAAATATTACCCTGATTCCACCTTGAAAGTATTCCTTAGAGTGTTATCCACAACATGATAGTCGTAGACGTAAATATCTTCATCAACTCTTTTTTGAAGTGAAATTTAATGAAATTCCAAGACTTGTAAGATTCTGACCGGTGACTATTGTCCCGATTTTGTATTGCTATTTTAAGCCATTCACACATTTAAAATTGGATATTACTGGTGCTAAAGGTAGAAGAGTGTTTCGCGAAAGCACCGGTGAAGCTTTGAATTGGAATCAGGTAAGATGGAGGTGACATGTTGTCAGTGGTCGAAATTTGAAGGCTACACAAAAATGTCATAGCTGATGCACATAATGTTTTGGGACTTCATATATAGACTGTTAAAGGCATACTGTTAAAGAAACGTCATGGGAAGTCCCAATTATTGGGATTAGGGTGCGCTACACCCATCGAATGTGTGTCCAGCTTTAATTGCTCAGCACAAACCCTCAGTAGGAACCCATGGTTTCGATCCATGTAGGTGAGCGCTATCGGGCCTCATTGGCCTTTAGTACATCTCTGTTGTGTGACGTATTTCACTAAATCATACATTGTTTTAAATGTGCAAAAGGGTTAGGAGTTAGATAAGCAAGTGTGAGATTTTGACCACCACTTATGCTCCTGGAGCATATGGTGATCGATTCATTGGTTTCGTCAATCGCCAAATGGTGGGTTCATACTTCATCGGCAGACGTCTGCCGATGAAATATGAACCCACCCAAATTGTACCGTGCCATTCTTACACAGGTTTTCCATAAGCCTCCCATATGCTTGCTTGCGTGCTAACATTTCAGTGACCCGGTACAGTATTAAGCCTATGTGATTAGATCTGCCGCCGGTGTTTGCCAAAACCCCACATCGAGACTTGGGTGATTTGGTTGGAATGTTTCTTGTAAGATAGTCAATATTGTAGAAAATTTCTGTGTTAATTTGGATAATACAACTTCGATCGTGTTTACTCGTCCTGCACAATTTCTTGTCAATAATAAAGGGCAAACTATATATTAGTAAGTACATGAGTACTGGCAAATGCACCCCTAGACTAGTACTGGTAAAATGTACACTAGTAGTATGCATGGTCAGGAGATAATACTGCCACTGGGTAGCTTACTGTATTTGTTCAAGCCTCCTATTTTTATAGGCCCTTATGCAATGTTTTGTGGTGTACATCCAGTATGATTTAAGTGGCATTTGTGATCACACCTCGCCCCCCCCCCTCCGACTTGCCTCAAAAAAGTTGAGACTTTTATTATCTCTGAAACCGTTAGCCTTACAAGTAACCCTGTGTACTGTACCATACACGCCCCGATTCCTACTGCACGTTGTAACCCAGACTTCGGCTACTCCAGTGTACTCTAGCTCTACCCAAGGCTAAACCCCCTTGATCAATCATCGATGAAGTACCTACCACTAGTACTTTGCAAAGTACACACCACTGGGATCATAAAAGCTATGTTTACTTAGCATTAACCCATCCTAATACACGGCTGTTTTCTACTTCTCGCGTGGTAGCCTATACGGCAAGCTATACCGGTGTCTACCCGCGCAGCTACTGCACAGTACAAACACTGGGCTAATTGCCGAGGAGTTAGCTGCAAGACCGGGCTTTGCAAAGTACACAGTTAATTTGGTGTACAATATGTGGCTACTATAGCAGTTACCTCCCCCATGACTACCCTGTATTTGCCCACTGAATGGAGAGAAGGTGCATTTGGTGTAGACATTACCGAAGTTGACATGTAGGCTACCTGCGTAGCTACTCCGTTGTAACCACGACGCCCATTTTGATAGTGGACGAAATGAGGGCGCTATACCGTTGGGCGCTGTTATCAAGTTCTGAATTTATTTATGAAATCATTATGAAATTCCGAATCGGGCATCATCGAAAACCCCTATATCCCCGCACAATTGATAAACATGTCAACTTTGCCAAATATCTAAAAAACAAATTGGCCATGAGAATACCCGCGCAGCAGCCTGAGAGCCAGTGTAACTATGTAGCTACTCCGCGACAGGTGAGACAGACGCTGTGTGTACACATCCGTCTATGCGCAAAAATAAAGAAATCCGGGTCCATCAGTGGTGTACGTCTAGTGGGTATGTAATAGTGTCTACTCTGTTGTAGCCTGTGTGGTAACTACCATGAGAAATTGGCCGTGAGTGTACTCTGTCTCTGCGTTGCCCTGCTAGGTGATGACACGGTACACTGTGGTAGGCCCAGTAGTTGGAGTACCTCTGCAGCTGCTCCTCGGGAGTACCTTCACGGGCACTCCCCTACCGGCTACCTGGTAGGCAGCCCTTTGGCTATAGAGGGCGCCAAAACTTCCATTGTTGTTTACCCCTTTCTGATAATTTTCAAGCTTAGTAACTACATATTTGTAGTTCAGCATCACCAAAAAAAACCCTATAGATGGCATTTTGTGTAAAAAACAACAGGTGACACATGTTAAAAATGGATAAGATTACTAAAAATAATCATTCAGAGTCCTTTGCTGATGGAGAAAGCCACGTAGGTACTCCTTGCGTGGAGTGACTAGTGGTTAAGGTTACTGCGCTGTTGTACCTAAGTGGCATGATTACCCCGACTTGTGGCCGGCGATGTGGTACCCCTGCAGGGAGGTACTGCATGGCTAAGAAGAAGTACTCCACAGGTACTCACATGAAGAGCTGTTGGTAATCTTATTCGGCATATCTGTAAGATAGAAATTCGTAATTTTAGATTTCTGTCAGTAAACGGACAGAAATTAAAGACAGGCATATGGGACCGGGGGAAAAAACAAGGCAGAAGTGCCAAACGGGAAAAACAGTGGCGTAGCCAGAGGGGGCCCATGCCCCCCCCCAATATTTGATTTCGCAGGTTGAGAGAACACGTAGGTGCACGGGGAGAATCGGGGGTCATGGGCCCTTGCAGCGGATTGCAGCAATTAAGGTGGGTGAAAGTTCAATGTCCAGTCTGTGCGACAAGTAGAGATTTGACAAATGGCAAGAATTAGCCCTCAGAAGACATTAAAGCATAAAAACCAAACAATTTCCGGGGCTTTACCCCTGGACCCCCAGCAGGGCTTTGCCCCTAGATCCCACCATGGCCTAGGAGGGCCCCTGGACCCACCAATTTTAAAAAATTCACCCAATTTTTTTTTTAATTTTTTAGAAAAAATGAGCAAAATTTGCCACCCCCAAAAAAATTTTGGGGGCATTTGGCTGTTCTCACCTAACAACCCCTATTTTTGCCACATCCTCTGTCACCAAGCTGTGCTGGAAAGTGAAAGCTGCAGCTTGCTTTTCCTTTTGATATCCGTATCAGAAGTGCCCCCCCCCACAAGGTTAAAATATCTATTTACACCTTTGAGACTGGCTGGAAAAAACAACTAAACCTTGCAAAACATCTTACAAGAAAGGTTAATAAATTGCCAGTAAATTTGAAAAAAATTGAATAATGCTTGGACAGTACTGTTCTATCTCCACGTTGATCTATTGAAGTATTGTTGTCAAGTGCATGACGCAGTAAGGGGAATAGGTGAACCACGTTTTTATACCAGGAAATATTGGGATTATTTGGAGGGGAATTTTTGTCCGTTAATAAAGAAAAACAAATTTAAAGCAAAATTGCATCTTGCAGGGAATTTTTGATTGTGTTTCCTGGAAATATGTCCATTTTTTTACAGCCCTGGTCAGAGTGTGGTCATTTGTTTCCACTTTCCAATGAAACCTACAGAACGATATTCTGTTGGTTAAAGGTGTAGCCCTCCATTGTGGAACATAATTCTGGTGAATTTGGTTCCATCAAAATAATCCAGCCCACTGGGCACCAAATGCAATTTGCCCTCCGCTTTGAGTTCAGCCACCGCTATGAATAAATTGTATACATTCAAAAAAGGGTTGTTGACGTGAGCCTCTGTGCTTGAGTGTGATAGTTTTGTGTCTGGTTATGTAATGTCATATGGTTTATTTGTCTTCCAATTGTGTGTTTGTTCCATGTTTAGTAATTAGGAAATTTCAAATTTTCTTTTAAAAATAATTCTAACTTCTAACATGTTTAGATAGGGCAAATAGTATTAATTATGAGTTGCATACCATGTTTTGGCCTATAATTTAGCATACCACAGTCAGTGCCTTTTATGCTTAAAATGTCTCTCTAAAATGTTGATCTAGTGATTTGTGGTTATGCATATCTGAAAAAAAAACGGTCCACTATTCAAGTCAGTTGACCATGACTATGGCAGGGCATGACTCAATACAGTTGGGCCATAATTATACTTAGATAGTCCATTGTTTGCCTTGTGCAGGTTATGTCAGAACTGTTTTCCCCTTTAGTGTTCTTTATTGAACCTAAAATTATCATAGTTATCATCTAATAATTGATTATTCAGGTTTAAACAGTATTCAATGTATTTAAGCTAAATTAATGAAGGATTCTTTCGAAGTGAAAATTTAAAACAAGTTTCTGTCAGTACTGAGTTAAAACATCTACTGATCACAAAAAGTAAACGAAGTGTCTAGGAAGCCTATAAATTTGTATCATTGCTCATCGAACAAAAGTATTTATGATTTACAACAAAGCATCCTTGCACAAGAGAAGGACATCAAAATTACTGCTACACAGAAACTATGGCAAGGTAAATAATGCAAATGAAAAAAAAATGACCAATGTTTCGTAAGGAGGACAAGTTCTAAACTGATACGGCGAACAAATTTGTAAAAATGAGAGTGTAATAGAGGGGGAAGCAAATAGTCTTTAATTAACCAGAAACCGTAAGCGAGTCTTGGTGTATTTACAACATGGGTTATTCATTTGGCATCCAATCATGCACAGAATTAGTGTGCAACAATGTGTAACATGGCCTGGGTAACCTGGTACATATACCTAACTATGCCTAATGGGTGGCTAAACAACTAGCACTACGTGGTCACAATTCAATAATTGCCTTTGTCTACTGTACTCGGTATTGTAGGTTCACATGATGGTCTAAATGAAAGTGCGGTATTTCCAGTGGTTATACTAATGCATTATTGATAGTGGAGAGTGTCATGTCACTTTGTCATCCATCCAGGTGGGTGTGGTGTGTGTGTACAGTGGCAGACTTTTTACAGAAGACTATGCCAGACTTAACATGGCAAGTGGTCGGATGATGTTATTAATTATAGAATACGTAGGTAAGAATTTTTAAAAATTTATATCCCTCAGATTTGTGAATCAAGAAATGTAGGTAATTAACTTTTTAAGGTCCATGGCCTGATGTTTTTTAAAGCCTTGTCCACAGAACCCCTGATTTTTACCGAAGTGAGTCCCAAATGTTTTTGTTTGAAGAAGAAGATACTATTTTTGCCGTCTACCCTGTGAAATCTTAGGGCTTAAAAGATATTTGGTCGGATGTTATGAGCGAAAAGTGCCCCATTTTTGGTGACCAATATTAGTTTACACCCACATCAGAACAGATGGAAATATCAGTTGTGAAACTTCACCAGATGGATTTGGGGGTCAATGCTTTCAATCGACGATGAAATCTTTAAAATAACTGGCTCATTGCTTTTAAGTGAACCATACACTGGGATATTGACATTGAAGACATCACAGATGCTAGTGACCCAAGATTCACGTTGAATAACCCAGTCCGCTGCCCTTACAGGACAATCATGGGTATTTGAAGTGATGATAAATGCCTCATGGGCATTTACCCCTCAAGAACTGAATGGATAAGTGCCTGATGGGCATTACCCATCATGAACCTGAATGCCGTAAGTGCCTGCTGGGCATTTTCCCACTCAAAAGGCAAAAAAAAATCAGAGGGGTGGTATGAGTCAATCACAATGCACCAGCTTTGGGGAAATTTCACTTCAATATGGTTCATGTGATCCACAAAATCCTTATTCTAACACATTAAAAAACCCTGACTCTTTACACTCAATTTTATGTCCACCCAAAGCGCTATACTTAGGTAATTTTAGCATGATCATGAAATGTATGTGGTCTTAAACTTTTGAAAACACTTATCCCTAGAGTACCGACATGTGTTAGTACTGTTACAGTATAGCAATTTTCAATGCATTAAAGGATTGCTTCAAAACACCATCTGGCAAAAAATATTAAACAATCAATAAAAACCATAAAAACTGTATCCTGCAATGACAAAAAAATGCCTATGAGTTGTCGACTGGACAGTAATAACCCTCCCCCCCAGGACACTCTGGATTCCTGACTGTAACCTGCAACAATTTGGACAAAAGTGTGGGGAAAAAAGCATTGAGCAGTGAAAAACAGGAGTACACTAGCATAATATGCCGCTGCATTGGGAATGTGTCCATCCTCATCCTCCCTTCCTCCTCCTCCTCCTCTTCTTCTTCTTCTTCCTCCTCTCTTCTACGTATCCTCCTCAGGCCTTGTCCTCGTCCATTGCTCCTCTCCTCACGATCATTATTATTATTATTATGATCAAATTATATAAAAATTCGTATTGTAACTGTAATCACGGTTTAGACATATTATTACGAATTAATAGATATAATTACGTTGATCTCTTCAACATCCCATCTACCCCTTCCAACATCCCACCTACCCCAACATCCCACAACACAACCCCCAACAAAAAAACAATATACACACATATACACGCACATTACACGCACAAATGCACACACTTATTAGCTGAATCAATTCTTTAGTAAAGTTTAATACCATTCAGAATGAAAGACTTCCACCATTTTAGAATATGCATGTTGTGATCTTTGTCTAGTGAAGACGAGGAACACCCTATGCTATATTAATGCTATTTTAGTTCAGTTACTCTTTTTCTTTATTATGATTCTGAATTTCCATTTCTATAACTTTCATTTCCACCCAACCGACAAATAATAAAAATGTCCTATTGAATTTACTTTACTTGATTGACTTTAAAACATGTGAATGACATACTTTTGGTGCAATAATAGGTCTAAAAAGGTTGTTTAGATAGCTTGTTTGAGCATTAAAAGTGACCTGTTCCTAAATTGGTAACATCTTTTACTACAAATATACGTTGATGTTTAAGAATATTACATTTTCCACAAGTCCTGGTGCTAGGAAGGTAGGGAGTTATGGTTAATCATGGTGATGCTGAAACTGCAAATATTAGAATGCCAATAACCAGTGAACGAAGAACTGTATACTGCTAGTGAAGCACAATTGACATTTCTTTCATAATCTATTTTGTGTTTAGTACATTAAGGTATATGTTATTCTATTTACAGATGCTGAACATCAGGCATCCATGCTGCAACCTTTCCTTACACATTCTCAACCCAATGCTAAAAAAAGTATAATAAAGTTGTGGAGCAGGGACAGATGAGGGCAGGCGCAGGTCAGTATTTAACTCTTGAATTGCTATGGTACTGGATCATATTTGCTTGTATGTATTATGCATTCATCACATCATGTTCCAGGTATAATTTCATCATGAGATTTAATGTTATTAATAAACTTGTAATCATCATGCTCCATAAGCTTTATACCCTTTCATTGTATATTACTAGTTTTTTTAACACATCATTTTCATGCTCCTTGCAAGAGCTCATTTCCCATTGTTACAAAAATGGAGCTAATAATCTATACTTCTATTATGAATGGATTAATAACCATCATTGCATTTGTTCATTATGTCTCTGTGCAGATGTGATGAACATAGTATGTACAGGTTGCTGACCATCAATAAAATAATGTTACATGAGCATGGTATATTGCCATTAAGATGGTCCTAGAGCAAGATAATGTGCGATGAGATTGAACACAAGCAGTGACAATTGTATAATAAAAATGTCCCAAAAGCATGATGTGCAGTGGCATAACCAGACATTTTCATTGTATAACTTGGGAGAATCACCTTTCTTAGAAACACATTTTGCAAAGATAAAATGGTAGACTTTGCAAGCAATTTCCCAATTTCCCACATGGCAGCTGAGGGGCCGATTTCCCAGGAATAAGCTCTCAGATTCCCTACTTTTTCAGGGCCGAATTGATGGGCAGTGATGCATGTATAATTATAATAAAATATTAACGTATTATACTCCCGGAACTTTGATTAATAACCTACGCTACATGGATATTTTTATCAAAAGTTGTAATGGTGTGTTTGTGTTTAGGCCTCATACACTATCATGGTCCATGAACATTGTAATCGTTGTATGCCCTTGGAGCATTTATTGATGGGCAGTGATGTATGGATTTGTTTATTATCAAATCGTTGGTGACGTAACTTGGGGGGAATGAGGGATAGAATCCCCACTCAAAATCCTTATGTCAATGAAATGATGAAAATTTTCATGAAGCATGATAATCTTTCAGATTAAACACAAGCAATGACTTCATAGTTTATAATGATAACCTTGCATAATGAGATTTTAAACATTTTATACATACAAGTTAACATCAATAAATGCTCCAGGAGTGTAGTACATCCAAGAAGTGATGAAATGTTCTGGAGCATGAAAATATAAATGAGATTGAACACAGGCAATAATATCGTAACTTAAGATAAGGGAGGGGTCATTGTCGATGCTGGGTGGGGAATGGAGGATTTGAGGGGAATCCAAGAAAACTTGTGCGAGAGGAGCTGAGAGGGGGTACGTGAAATTTGTAATCAAGGAAAAGGGAATAGACTTTTGAATGGAAAAATTCCATAAAATGTGAATTTTTTTTAACACAAGCAATGACTTCCACATAGCTATGTAAAATGTCCCAGGAGCATGGTGTGATAAACACTTGTTCAACCAAGTCCTTGACCATCAACAAGAGCTCCAGGAGCATAGTATGTTCATGATATGATGAGTATGTTCCTGGTGGTTGATAATGCATATGAGACTAAACACAAACAGTGGCATCATCCTAAATGAAGGAAGAACAAAATCAAATGAAATGAAGAGTTTATAAACACCAAATTCAATTCATATTGTAAAATGAAACTGGAATTTTTTTATTTTAATCTGCAGGGAATTGTTGCAAGATGTGCAGGACAAGATGGAAGAGCAGCTATGTGATAAAGGAAACTTCAGCATGGTCATCCTCGAGTTTAGACCTAATAATATTTCATTGGTTATGAACTTACTTGTGGGCACACTGAAGAGCAACTTGCCAGTCTCCACTGTCATTGGTGACATTGAAAGTGTACCTTTTCCATATTGTAGATATGTTAAATTAACGAAAAGTCATAAAAAAAATTTTGACCACGGTTGTACAATTCTTCACGTCCATGGTAGCAAGGCCATGGTTAATTACCTTTGTTTTATATTAAAGTTAACCATTACTTAAACTTGCCACCTGTCTTTAGCAATACTTTTAACGATAGTCAATGCTATTCCGTGAAGGAAATGCCATTGAAACGTAATGTAGTTGAAATGCTTTGACTCAAATAGAAAAACAAAATCAAAACTATTGCATAGGCTTGCCTACATATTTGAATTCAAGGTTCCCTCAAAAGATATTGCAAACAATTTCATACATAATAATAATAATGTTGATTTATAACGCGCACATATCCACCCTACGGGTGCTCAAGGCACGATGGCAATTATTCAGTGAAATAATGTTGCATATTTTGGGTATAAGATTCCATAATTTGTTATTTGTTTCAGGGTAATGAAAGAGTTTGACATTTTATTTTTGTTGATATTTGAAGGTTTACACAAAGGTATAAAAGCATTTCACACAGGCATTTCACTGGGCTATAAATTAGTTCAAACTCAACTCAAATGGATAATTTAGTATGTGATAGATATATTTAACTTAACATTCCAGGACAACAGGATATTTTTATTGACAAAGCCACTACTTCATCCCCTAACTGCTTGTAAAATCATGAGTCAGGCAAGTGAATTGTCACATCCTGCTGAGGTTTTTAAATTGCATTCAATTTATTTCTTTAAATGCCATGGTGGTTTCATTGTAGGTCCTCTGGAATACATTTTGACCATTACCAAAACTAAATTTAGATTTTTCATTTTCCATAGGCCCTATGGGGCCCTGAAAGTTTCAGACCCCCCGTGGGGGTACTGTGACCAGATGTGGTAAAAAGTGAATCTAGTCGCAGTACGTGGGGTCTGAAACTCTCAGGCCCACGTATGGGGGTGGGGTGGGTGGGTGGGGGGGTACTGTACCAGATTTAATTTTTATCCACCAACTACACTCCCTGCCAGTTTTAACTTGCAGTATTTTTCCCTAATTTGGTACCAAATCTACTCCATATCCCTTACGTCCCTAAGTGCACTTGACGATTACCGCAAAAAAGGAGGTCGCAGTATTTTTGTTGTTAGATCTAGGGGCAATCTCCCTCTAACAACAAGACAGGAGTCCGCTCCAGTGATTTTGAGAAGTGTACTTATGGACGTTAGGGATATATTAAGATAAGGGAAAAAAGTTGATCACCCATCTATACTAATGCATTGACCTGCATTTTTGTGTCGCCTGAACGAATGTTCATGGAGGCACATACTAATCCAAATTCTGTGTGTCCGTATGTCCGTCCGTCCGTACGCTCGGTTAACTTTTTTAAATGCTCTGTAGGCTAAACGCTATGCCCGATTTACTTTAAACTTGGTAGGATGATAGAGTGAGGTGCCACAATATCATGTGTAGCTTTTGGCTGCATTATTTGCATATTTTTCAGACATTTCGGTTAACCTTTTTCAAATTGCTCTTGCATGAACACCTTAACTCCAATTGTCACCAAACTCACATCATAGGTCAACCATAGACACATGCATGTCATGGTAGGGTTAAAGGTCACATACCTAGATCAAAGGTCATTAGAGCCTCTAATTTAGAGGTCAACTTGTGCAGAGAGTAAAGGAAAGGTGGATTGCAAAGTTTTGTAATTGTTATCTCCTGCCCAAACGCTTGTGCCAATTGCAGCCAAACTTGATCAGAGGAACCCCCGGCCCAAGGTTCATAATGTGGTGTACTTTAATTGGTGAGAGGTCACGTGGGCCGATTAAAGGGGCATTCTTTGATACAAAACTGGAATTTCCAACTGACCTTGAATGAATTGTGGTAGGATGATGAAACTTGGTGGGTGTGGTCAACATTTCATACCAAATATTTTCAAGGTCATTTCAAGGTCATCTGGGGTCATCCAGGGTCAAATCACTACAAATGGTTGTATGGTCCTGAAACCTGGTGGATGTAGTCAACATTTGATACCAACATTTTTTCAAGGTCATTTCAAGGTCATCTGGGGTCATCCAAGGTCAAATCAAGGTCAAATCACTGCAAATGGTTGTATGGTCATTAAACTTGATGGGAGTGGTCAACATTCAGTGCCGAAAAATTTGAAGGTCATTTAAAGGTCAAGTGGGGGTCATCCAAGGTCAAATAACTACAAATGGTTCTATGGTCATGAAACTTCCTGTGTGTAGTGAACATTGCGAAATCAGACGACACCAGTGGTTCGAGAACCGCCTTGTTTAAACACACTTTTGTTACATTATATTAACCATTATGATTCCTAAGCTGCAAATTCTACAAATACCATGTGTGATGATATCTAACAGTCAGCAATAGAGTGACTGACAGCACTCCCCTCTGTGGCTCCTCTGGTCAAAGGTCATCCAGGGTTCATTCAATGGTTTCGCATATGAATGAAGTGATCATAAAAGGAACTGAAGTTGGGGGATTAAAGATGAATTATTCATTAATAGGTTTAGATGCATTTCTGATTGCGACAAGGGGCAAGACTAGTGGTTCAAGAACCAACTTGTTGAAGAATTGTGTCAAATCACAGTAAAGGCCATTCAGACATGTCCAACTCCAGTTTCATCTCCATGATAGGCTTAACTATTTTAGATAAAATATGCAGAGATGATCTCTGCTACCTCACTTGCTTTAAGACTACTGTTAAGTTTAAGTGCAATTCTGGATGTTAATGATGTTTGAAATGGTACTAAATTAATCCAATTTAGTTTAGCTTGATGCAGACTTGGGTGTCAGTGTAGCAGAGACATACCATATTCCTGTTATGGTATACATATGCAGGATACATTTCAAAGTTTATTGAGAGATCAACTCCTGAAGATAGACTGGACACTGTTTTATCAGGTGCTTCCTACATGCATGTTTGTCACTCAATGACACAGTTAAGTTTTCAAAAAAGTAGAAATGCAGATTTCATGAGAATTTTACTTAGAGTAATTTAGAGCTTGGGACTGGTCCCAAAAATCATATCAAAATATTAAAGGGGCATTTCGTGATCCACAGTCTCGTCCCCCCCGACTTACCTAAAAGATGTTGGGATTTTTATATCATCTGAACCGTTAGCCTTAGTAATCCACGTGTGCCCAATCTTACGTGCAAATTCGGTCGCATCTGTAAGAAATTCGCAATTTTGTATTTTCTGTCCGTAAACGGACAGAAATTACAACACAGTAGCCTATGGGACCGTGGGAAACAAGCAGTTGCTCATAACACAAAACCGCAAGATCGGGATCAGCTCAAATTTTGGGAATAAGCTTTTCTCAAGAATATCTAGTGATCAATGAATAAAACAGAAGGTGTTGAAATCATGAAATGCACCTTTAAATGTAAGAACAGAGTTTATATTTTTAATATTTTTAGTTGCATATTTTTGGGACAGTCTGTACAATACAATCTGCTTTTCAATGGGCTAACACAGAAATAAAAGGCAACCCCCTAAAGAATACAGATAAAAATTGATTTTATCAATTCAGACATTAATTTTTAATGTTTTTTTAGGAACCCTGTGTCTTCTTTAGGGAGGAGCCACCTGCGGGCTCGGGGGTTTAGAATAGGCCCGCTGTCCCCCCTTACATGTCGTAAGAGGCTGTTTTCTTCCCTTTTTGCATTTGGAAAAAATAACTTAAGCAAATTCTACAGACTTATCCTTTAGTTTTAGACTTCTCCTGCAAATTTTGAATATTTTGACTCTTTTGGTTGGTACAAGGCACTGATAGTGCCTTTAACTTTGTATCACTAGATTAGATATGAATGTTGTCCACTCTCAACAAAACTTTGATCAATTGCCCCTGTGATTATTAAGTGAAGACTAACATGTGGCCTTAGTCATTTGATTTTGTTGCTCATTAAAATATTTCACTCTTATTAAAAGCATACCAATCTTGCAATGTCATCAAAGTATGAGTTTTCCTTTACAGAAGTATAGAATCAGAATATCTGAAAGCTAAAATAAATTTCTATCCCATCCATTGTTGTACTCTTAATTTGAACCCTTGTTGAATTGGTCAAGAACAACTGGTAAAATCATATATAAAAGAACAAGGCAGGTTTTGTATACTTTAGGATCAATATTCTAATGTTGATTACACTTTGTTCAGTTTGAAATGACACATTTAATACTCTCAACCACACCACAAATAGAATTTTAAGAATATTACCTTGCATTATTCAAGATTCACATTGGGTCTATGAGCATCTGGTGCCAGATTTATTCCCCCATTTTTGTTTCTCAATATCACAAAT
This sequence comes from Ophioderma brevispina, assembly GCA_023653785.1. NCBI lineage: Eukaryota > Metazoa > Echinodermata > Ophiuroidea > Amphilepidida > Ophiodermatidae > Ophioderma > Ophioderma brevispina. The sequence continues at coordinate 49,227 of JAMKCH010028631.1, read as the reverse complement.
AAAATCTGTTTTCATTATGTGGAATTTAGCAAGACGTCATTGTTTTGATCATTAGATATAATTTGATTTGAATGCCTGAGAAAAGAGGAGACAAACATCACTGATTTTCTATCATTTAACTTTTGAAGCAGCATAAATCTCTCTGATATCACAGCACACAGCTATACATTTTCATGCATTGATTGCCAACTGAGACAGATATGTAAATTTTATTTCAAATGAAAAAGCCAGTTGTACCAGGATGTGAAACAAATAAACATGTGTTCATTGTATTTAGAGCCTGATTACATTTTAGCTTTAGTTTTTTTTCATGTATAATTTATTTACTTTTTGTGATAAACATGGATTTCAATGTCCAATAATAATTAAGAATACCCATTATCTCCTTTTCTTATAGTGTTATTTTTCTCAAAGGAAAGTGGTAAGGGCTGAAGTGTTAATTTGTTTCCACAGAGGCAGAGAGAGGCAGAGGAAAGGAAAGGAGAAGAAAAGGGATCCACAAAGTAACTGTGGAGGATGCTGATTAGTCAGGAGGAATTGTGGGCACAGCACGTCACAACACACTCTTTCACACATTTTAACAAATGATAGAGGGCCGTTCAATTACTCTCATTACGGATTGGTGACGGGTCATATTGCGATAAACAGCTGGGGAATTTAGAAATTCTTATTGTTTTTTCATGACGTTCGAGAGACATTTTTTTAAGGACCTCGGGTGGTAAAAATGATATTCGCAATGATAATGGGAAAATACGGTATGTTCTCGGCTATCGGCTATCGGAAGCTAAAACTAATTTATAAGACTTTAAACGTTGTTCAGTTTTTTGTTGTTTTATGTCAGTACCGTTTGCGCCATGAGGTCAACCCGGCATTGGGGTTTAAAAAGTACTCCTAAATAATTGGTAGATTATGATATGCTGCCGGAATATCATGGTGACAGTGAGATCTACTATGTGTGTCGGTATTACTAGATCATTCCTGAAAACCCACAGTGTCCTCATTGCAAGGTGACATTTACTTTAAATAAGCTGACAATGGAAATATGCATTTTTTTTAATTTTAAGTTAAATTGGAACCAAGTTTGAACTAGGAAATGCAATGGAGTATTGATTGCTGTCATAATTATATGCGCGGAAACGTGTTTGTGGCTGCGGTCAAGCATGGTTTGCATGTCACGTACAATGTACACACGTTCGATTGTGTGTATATTTAGTTGAGGTCAGCAACCCCGAATGTACTACACATGCGCGAATTCAGCGTCGGTGACTTCGTCACTATTTGTATTTGTTACAGGCGTCAAATGGCGAGCTTTGTTTGTGGCACAGGGTGGAAATGAGAGTACAGACTTTTTCTATCGATTGATTTCTGTTTATAAGGACTAAAGCCAATTAAAATAATGTTCTAGAGGGTGTGCAAAATTTCGTGCAGTGGCATTTATACCCCAAATCCAATATGGCCGCCACTCTCAAAATTCATTCAAATGACCATAAATTTATGTTCTATATCAAGGTTTTAAAACACAAGGAATCTACTGGACAGGTCTTGAAAATGGTTGTTGGGGGGATTTTTTTTTTGAAATTTTCACACGTACCATCACATCCATATGGCCCAACCCCGAAAATCCACTATGCGCGGAAATAATCCAAATGACCATAACTCATTAAAGTATTGTGATAGAGGCATAATTCTTGGGTCTATACCCACAGTAGGAACTTCAATATCGCATTTCAAGGTATTAACCATGCTTACCAAATCAAGATGGCAGCCAATATGCCTGCCTTTTAAGTCTCTTTAAAAAACCTATTTAAATTGTCATATATTATACTATTTTGGCCCGCCATCTTGATTTTAAGCATGTTATCAAAACAAAACGCCAGCGAGTTTGCAGTGTTCAAAGACATATATCTCATACTTACATTTGAAAACTTTAATAAATCATTTTGGATGCTATATCTAAATAAAAAACAGATGTATCGTAATTATGTTTAAAGAGGTAAACGGCAGCCAATTTATTGGCCCTATCTGACTTTTTGCATGTTAACGAAACAAAAGGCCAGATAAGGATGTCAAATTGCAAATATTTATCCCATACCTTCATTTCACATTATAATAATAATTACTGAAGGAACTAAGTATAAACAGATCTGTAAATAGGTATTTTGAAATATCTGTAAGGCGGCTCTATTAGCTTCTATTAAAAGTTCCTTTTGAAGGCATGAAAAAAGCTGAAAAAAATAAAAATGTTTTTTAACATAACACTCGCAGATGTGTTCCAATTGTAGCAGATTTTGGACACTTGCAGAACCTGTTTTATGTGTTTCAGGATTAATTATCACATAATAAATAGGTATCACTGGAGGAGTTAAGGTCATTTTAATGATTCCGAGCCCATTTATTGGGTTTATTTCCACGTTGACCAGTATTAAACACAAAGATGCAATTCTGTTAGTTAAAACTTTAAGATGGCGGTCAATATGGGCACTTCAAGGAATGAAACCTTTAAAAAATTTACCCTATTGTTTGTCATATATCTAGAAATAGCACCCAGAGACAGATAATAAAGTGAAATTCAAATATGTCTAATATCATTAGTAACTCATAATTGCTATTTTTGTTCAGTAGTATTTCTTAAAATCAAGATGTCGGCTAATAAAAGCCGCTTTCAAGATTTTGAACTCGGTGATATCTTAGCAGCCATCTTTATTTTCAAAGAAGTTATCCAATACAAACAATACCAGCTCTTTGGGTTTTAATTGTTCAAACGCACATTTCTCATACTTAAATTCACATTTCATCCTAATTTGGGGGACAAGATAAGGTAATTTCTAAGTTTTTTAACACATCGAAAGGCGGACAAAATTGGCCCCATATTGCATGTTTAAATATACTCACTAAGCAAAACCGGCAGATATGAGTTTCTAATGGTCTTAGACATATATTCCTTAATTATTTTTCTCATTTATGACTAGAAAAACTTAATAAAACAGAATTTAGCACTTTATACTTGTAGATCTTTGAGGCGGCCCAGGTGGCTAACATCTTGCATCCGAAGCAAAACAACAATACAAATATGCATGGCAAGCGGTTTTAATGGCTTCGAGAAGAAACACATTGTTTCTTTTGATAGATACGGTGAAAACTATATTTTTCCTGTAATGGCGATCATAATTTGATTAAATTACCTAAAAATGGCACGAGGGACAATTTTTTGATTTTTTTAAAATAGATAACGTTTTTAGGCATTTTTTCTGATATGGAGACATCGATTAGAAATATATTTTTTAAGGGTGGGTGCAGAGATCCCCCTTTCTACCACTAAAAACTATTTGGGTGTAAAATGACAAATCATTCTCCTGGAACATTTTCATCATATATGTCCAGGAGCATTTCAAACATACATGTCAGGAGCATATTTTGAATGTTGTTTAACCATTATGCTCTAAGGTGCATGTTGCCTATAGTTCATGAGCCTTGTATATAACTTTAGGTGTATGTGTATTACAAAAATCATTGACCCTGCGAGCATTTTAATCAATATATGCTACGGAGAATTGGCCTTCTGTTTTGGATAGTGCAAAAAGAGCTTGATCTGCTGTTACAGAATTCAAAAATATGCTCAAAGGAGCATATTTGAATTCCTGTTTTTTATATTAGGCTTCCAGAGGAGCATATTGCCCGACTTGAAATGAGAGCCTGGCACCTTGCACATACACCCCATCAAGTACGTGGGAAACAAACTTGGCGGTTTTGATGGTAGACGCAATAATTAATGCATGTTGCAAAGCCTATTCAATTAGTTTCGTGGGAGCTGGGGTTCCATGCACCCCATGATATATTTTCTAAACTACAGTTTTGTAATTCTTAATGTGTATAGTGAATGAATTTTGATGTTCCAAAATTAAATATTGTCCCATGGGGTTCCTTTGCCCGCCATCTTGGCGGCCATCTTGGATTTGATGAAAAATCGATTAGAACTAACTTTTGAATAGAACACCATAGGAAAAACAAATGAACCATTTTTGGATAATTGGTGCTGAAAAATCAATTGAAGGGTTATTTTATTGATTCAAGCAAAGTCAGAATCATTAAAAAGCCAAAAAAAAAAAAAAACTCACCATTTCCTTCTTTTGTAAAAAGAGCTCTTTTTGGTAGATTGAGATGGCTATTGTTATTTATTGTCTATGTACTTTTTTCTAGGTGCAGACTTACTATTTAGTATTAGTTAGGAAGGTTGGTGAACTAACAATCATAGCATAGTTGTAGTGTAGTAGCGATGGAGTAAACATGCCAAAAACGCAAAGTAGGCCTAATAACAGTGGCGGCGAATCGAAATATACCCGAAAGGCCCTCTTGGACATTGTCTATTTTACAATGTGGGATTGAGTATGTGTTCACGCTACCGGGGGTCTCCACCCTGACTCAGCAACATGCATTTGTGACAGACGCTCATTAAACATCATGATCACCTTGGGACTCGTAGGATGATGTCTGTAATCACATTCCAGAGAGCCTTGCTGGAGAAGATTTAGAATAAATTGGCTTCAGGAAAGGCTGCTACCATAAACTTTTCTAAACAAAGATCGATTGAAATGTAGTGCATTAACTAATGAAGCCTCAACATCACAATCTCGTACACTTAAACCACAAATACCACAATTATCGACAGAATCAGGTTGGGCAGATCAGGTTGTGCTACTGAATCGCTGTATTCTTTTGACATTACAAGGTTGGAAAGAAATGGCTTCCCCAATCCAGAGTAACAGAAGAAGTGAGAAGCTAAGGCGCCCGACTTCAGCAGCCAGATATTCCATGACTTGATTGCTTTTGCCAAGATTTATCCAGGTGACAAAGGCTGTATCACATGTAAAACTCAGTCTACCTAAGCATTTAAGCTGGGGTACAAAGACAAGTATGAGGGTTGTGGCCCATTTCTTCGTCAAATTATCAAGGAGGATACCGGCAGACCTCGAGTCCGTATGTGCCAAGGTTCTTCAAGGGAATAACTCCTGTGCCGACTGGCTGGATCTTTATGGGGTGCCAGCCAAAGACCCTACGCACCACTGTACATTGGCTCTGGTCTACATCACTGCTGAGTATATGCACACCAGCATGGTTTGCAACAGCCTCACACACACAGAAGCTGGACACAGTACTCAACGAGACCTTGAGAACATCACTGGCTGCCCCGTCCTACTCCATCTGATTCCTACCCGTGCTTTCAGGGCATTGCACCTGCAGTATTGAGTATCTTCGGAGAGAACACCACACGCAAAACTAGTGAATAAGACTCTGCTGGACAACAAACACTGCTGCATAATCACTGTCAAAGAAATCACACCAACTCGGTAGACAGAAACTGCGCTCTCGCCGACCTTCTGCCGAAACGACTGCCAAAAACTCTCAGTTCCATACATCTTACAGAAATGGAATACTGCCTGGCAAGATACTCCAAGACCCGACCAACTCACTATTACACCTAGGACAGAACTACCACCTGGCAGCAATATCCCACGCAAGGAATGGGTCACCTTAAACCGGATTCGTACAGGAGTCGTCGCATTCAATAGCAACATGCACCGATGGGCGGGCTGCGGCCATCGCCAGCCTGCCAATTAGGTTCTCCATCACAGACTGCGGATCACATCTCAATGAGTGCCCTTACCTTTCGTCCACGGTGGACACAGATTCTCAAACCCAACCAATCACCAGTGAGTTGGCTCCAACGACTTAAACAATATTAGCTGCTGCCTCATACGCAAGAGAAGAAGAAGAAGACGATATTCCATAAGTCAAAATCCTCCCTGGCTCCTGTAGTTAATGAAGATGAGATCAGTCATCAGATGAACATCCTCCAACCATAGTAGTTAAATTCGGTTTTTTTTAAACGGGAGGGTGCGGGTTACCTCAAACTTCACCCACCCCAAATCTCACTCTAGCTGTACGTGAACTCATTCACCGATTCAAACCTCACACAAAACTTTTCCACCATCCCTCTAGCTTTTTTTGCATTCTTAACACACACAAAATTCTTGCAAAACGGGGGTCGATATCTCATCTTGGTGTATCTCCCCTGGATCATGGCCCTTACACAACTGAATTTGCTTACCATGTTTACCCTGCTGCCAAAATAGGCCCGCATAAACTCCCCTACACCCCCTAAGTTTTTGACTTACCAAGGTTCACCTTCAGACCATTTACTTTCAAAAGCCTGCTTCCACTTACAAAACTTATCCCTCAATCCTCCAGGTCTCTACAAGTTATAAGCATACAACAGCTCGATCGTCATCAAACCCCATTCTTTTGCACTATCCGAAACGAACATCAATCACAATTGCAAATTCATCGGCGACGTACAGACCCTAGAATGCACACCACCTTCACCTCACATCTCCTCGAACAAATCAGACCCCCTCTAACTCTTGGTTCTTTGCTCTTCATATAAACCTTATCACTGCTCTAACCAGCTATGCTTCTGGTATAATACCTCTCTGCCTCATCGCCCACTTCAATTACTTTCGGTCAATGCCTTCTCCAAGTCTTCAAAACACTTACAAGGTTTCTTCCCTTTTACATTATAGCTCAATATTCCTCTTGCAACCTCCTTAAAATGAACATTGCATAAACCAAATTGCATCGCATCCACTTCCACTACCCTGAGAATTCGATTCCTTTATACCCTCCCCCAATTTTCATTGCATGATCCCCACTTGACAACCACTATAATACGCACCACCGACTCATTTCACCCACTTTCCCTTAAAAATTGAACTACCACACTCACCCGTCTACTCTCCAGCCACCCCTATCATCTAACACCTCTGACACAACTCTACATCACACTCCGACACAACTCCACCATCACACCAATCCCTATCTCTCCACTCGCAACGATCATATCATCACTCCCTCCGAGGGTCCCAGCAGGACGTTTCCTGTTTTCATTTCTTCTCTGATTGCCTTCAACCACTGACCCTCTCACCTTGGTCCTGACACCCACATCAGTCTATACCTTCTGATCGCACACATTTCCCTCATTAGCTCTCATATCTCGTTCCAGACCCTATACCTTCTATCTCTCACTGATAGTCATATTTTTCACACTTCCTCTTCAGCTCCAAACTTTCTGGATTTCACATCTCTTGTGGATTCCCACTGCTTTATGTCTGCATCACAAGATTAACCAATCTAGAACATTCATTAGACTCACATGGAGGAGCAAACCTGGTGAATTGATCACGGTTGTTAGGTGTAAGAGGTCAGAGAAGCGACTTTGACTTATTTAAATCCTTGAATGCCTCTTATTGATAACCATGAAGAAACAGGACATGTCCTCATACACCGTAGACTACCTTTGTCACCTGGTATGAAATCTTGGTAAAGCATCAATTCCATGATATCGTGCGTCTCAAGTCAGTGCCTTTAGCTTCCCCCGACTGTATTAAAGGACTGGTGGTAATTGCCTCTCTTGCCAAACATGCCCTTCGCCTTGCACCATGCTATTTAAGATATATAGCGCTAGTTCTAGTACTGGAGGCCTCACTCCTGTTTCCAACTAGCACCGTATCTGTTTTCAATATTTGTCCTTGAATACCGGAATAGGCTTGATGCATCTCTCAATCTTTCAATGTACTTTTCCAATTTTGCCATAAAAGTACATTCTGAATGGAAATGCACCTGCATAAGCGTTTGATAATTGTGGTTTATGTTTAAGAGGTGATTAGTTTTGTGATCTTATGCTTCATAGTTCTGAACTACATTTCACTTGACTTTGGTTTTTTAGGTGAAGTTTTGGTAGCAGCCTTGATGAAGTCAATTGTGTCTAATCTCCACCAGCAAGGCTCTCCGTAATGTGATTACAGACAGACATCACCAACGCGTAGGGTGAAATATGAGTTCAATGACCATCTATCACGCATGTTATGTAGCCGAGCCAGCGTGTCAGTAGCGGACCCCCTGACTTTACTTGAGCGGCATGAAATGTAAATGCTCAATAATACTCGCATGTAAAATACAATTTTACAGGAGGGGGCGTTTCGCAGTACTTCTCTGTTTTGTTGCCACCAAGACCTTTGTTATTACTCTAGCATTTTGGCATGTTTATCCCTGCTAAACTACAACTATGTTCTGAATTGTTAGTTTCATCAAAACCAGTTCAAGCCAATACTACAATGATGTTCTGCTCATAAACAGAAAATAGTAAATTATCACTAATATAACAATTACCTCGATGTACATAAAGAGCTCCTTTTCATCAGTCCAACATGAAATAGTTATCTTTTTTAATTTTTTCGGCTTTTTAATGTCTTCGCCTTGTTTGAATAATGAAATCGATTTCTCATGCCTCAATTACCCCCACAAATGGTATCATTTTGTTTCCTAGGGCGTCTAGTTCCAAAGTTATCGATTTTCTTCAAATCCAGATGGGCCGCCAAGATGGCCGCCAAGAGGGCTCGGCCAAAGGTACCCCCCATGGGACAATATTTAATTTTTTGGGAACATAAAAAAATTTGTTTACTAGATACTTTGAGGATTACCAAATTAGGTTCGAAAATATATCATTGGTGTGCCCTTGGAACCCTATCTCTCGTCCCCAACTAAATATGTGCTAATAAAGTGGTTAATCACTAAAGCGGCGGTTTTTTTGTTGTTATAGCTTGGGAATGAAATGACGAGGGCTCAATTCTGGACTACAATGAGAAAAATGCGGTCTTTCATCTGCTACCAAAGTCGATACTCCTTCCGGGTAAATCGGGGGGGTCCAAAGACGATCGGAAAACAAGCACGCCCCTTAAGGTGTAACATGACAAATCACGGTCCTGGAACATTCTGGCCCAATATTATGCTCCAGGAGCATATTTGACTGTTATTTTTGCAATTGCAATATAGCAAAAAATGGGAAATCTCCAATATGAGAACACATTCAAACATGATCCATGAGCAGATTTAAGTGTTCAATATTTTGGGTTTCATGAGCCGTTGTGTCTTTAGGTGCAACATGTATGACAATTTGTGCTTCTTCTTGGAGTATTTCCATAAAATATTTATCCCGATATCTTATGGTTTAATACTTTCCAATAGGCTTGGAAATTGAGCATTCTGCCTTAATGACAAACAAAATGACGCCTAACGAAATTCATATTACAACACACGCGTATCAAACCAATGACTACTAATTTGCTCGCTCCATTGATTGCTTGCTAATGGACCGACGACCCACCAATTGTATTTGTCTACATTTTTGTGGCGTGTTTCATAAGTGAGACTAAATTTTTTCCTCTTTGACTCCCCTCCCAAAATAATAAAACACATATTCGAGTCCTGATTTTTTAAACTCGCGGAGCTTTGAGAAAATAGCGTTAGAACGTGTACAAAAAGGTTAGCTTTTTTGTGGATTTGGAGCGTATGCTCCCCCCCTCACATCTGGTTATGGGCAAGGTCCAGAGCAGGTCATACGTTAATCACGAACAGGGGCATTAAAAGAAAGCAATACCGCCGCCACCACCAACAAAAACAACAAAAACCAGAGAATTCCTCTCTCACGTCCCTGCAAAAGCAAAACAAAATAAGATCGAAGAATTCCCACAAACATAACTAGCAATGAAGTAAAACAATATCGATGTGCCACAATGATATAAATGGTAATATAATGGTAATTAAAATAAAAGATTAACAATAAAACGCTTGTATTAATTAAAGGTGCGACGACAGATTTCACAAATCAGGTGTACCTAAAAAATCGCAAATACTGATTTTTGCCCCGATGTAAAGCTTTCCATCAAAAATATCCCCATCTGAAAGGATTAAGCTGAGAAATGTTTCTTTGGTACAAAAATTGTGAAATTTATAATTTCGTATAGGAGCAAATACAAAATTCAGCCTATGTTTTACATTGAAATATAAGCAAATCAAAATCACCTGTTTTCTCTCTTTTAAGACATTTATGTAGCCAAACACAAGGTAAGAAATCTATTGAGTGTCTAATCTATATGAAATGACTATTATTACACAATATTTGGGCGCATCAAAATCTCTCGTTGCACCTTTAAAATGACAAGGTTGGGAATAAACTTCAAAATAATTATATAAACTTCAAAATAATTATATGAATTCCTATAATATTGGATAATTTCGCTACTACATGTATCGTGTTTGGGAACCCGTAATTATGTGTTTATTGCAGTACTGTCAATCAATCAATCAATCAAATTTATTCATCAAAAAAGCAAAATACATCAACTAGCAAGGTAAAGGGGATGGACCTGTATACAGGAACGGAGTGCCCATCTCTCTTTCGAAGCGATTGGGCCAGACTCCACCATATAATGTTGCTGTAGGGGGCTCGCTACACCTCCTCTACAGCGAGTCTGTTACCTTCCCGACATTGAATAATGCCGGTACCCATTTATACACCTGGGTGGAGAGGAGTAATTAAGGTAAAGTGCCTTACTCAAGGGCACAACACGTTGGCCGCAGTGGGACTCGAACCCACGACCTTTGGATTGCGGGACGAGAGCTCAATCCACTGGACCACACGTGCCCTTGAACTAGCAACTAGCAATACAAAAGGTAAATAACCAATATACGATATGATTAAGTAAAGTGTAGATATATTAACACAGCAAGTGACAACTGAAGTATATAAGCTTATATACACTAAGCTATGCACATGCAAGAGTGATGAATGAGGACACTGCTAAACGCAGAGCGTGAGGGTGCAGTGACCTCTTCAATTAGGTAAACTTACATATGAATTATAACATAGGGACAAAAACGTAAATGACAGACAAACAAAGACAGGACAGAACAAACAATGACAAACAGTAAACATCATGTCCGACTAATTGAAGAAGGAAGAAATAATAAAGTAGAGAGGGATGAAAGGAGAAATTAAGGTGTGATGACAGTATCATACATGTTAACGAGATTTTTCTTAAGATTACTTTTGAAAGAGATGAGTGTGGGGGATATTTTAAGGTGTGGGTCCAAAGTAGACCAGAGTAAGGGACCTTGGTACATTACAGTATTGTTAGCCAGGACGGTATTGGCCGTTTTTATAATAGGATGATATGAGCATATCTAGTTTCGTAATTATGAGCGAGGGTGAATATGTTAAAGAAACTATTTTAATCAGGTCATTAGGCAACATATTGTTTTCAAACTAGTACATAAATGTAGCAAGTTGAAGCTTATATATGTCATGAATCTTTAATGTATTCATAGATGAGAATAATGGGTCAGTGTGGGCTAGCCAAATGGAATTTGTACATGTTCTAATAACCCTTTTCTGAAGTAAAAAAGTGAATCCAGGCCAACGTTGTTAGGGTCAGCCCAGGCCATAGCCCCGTATGGTATATAGGGCAAAATGAGGGAATTGTAAAGGGTGTGGATTGATTTTTGAGGGAGATAAGGTCTAACTTTACGAATAACCCCGTTTTATTTTGATATGATGTTGGAGATGTGTTTGGTTTGAGAACTCCAGGATAAATTATGGTCAATCAGGATACTAAGGAATTTAATAGTTTGTACCTGTTCGATGTGTGGTTTGTTTGATTTAATATCAGGTTTAAGACCTGGTTTATTTACTGTGGGTGTTTTTTAAATAGCATATAGTTTTGTCTTTTTATATTCAGTGACGCTATTCAGTCTAACCCAATTTGAAATACAAATAATTTTCATGATGTTTTATTATTTGTTCAAGTGCGATAGGATCGGGATGGGAGAAAAGTATATTTGTGTCGTCCGCAAACAATATAAAGTGGGGGGTTGTATTGAGCAGAGTTGGAAGGGTCATTAATATATACACACCATATTTGTTTAAGTTTTGTTGGGAGAGGATATCAGATTTATGGTGTCGAAGGCCTTGCTTAGATCTAAGAAAATCCAATTGTTGCGTTTATTACTCCGAATTCTCAGCTATTTTACAGTATAGTTCATTTACTTGCTATCTATTTTGAACGCTTACGCCTAAAACCAAATTGTGCGAGGTTAGGATAGTCACATAAGTGCCTAAGGTGTTTTCACTCCCGGTTTGAACCTTGTGGGGGGGGGTTTCCATGGAACCCCCCCCCCCCCCGCAAGGAAAACACTTTCCCGAGGAAATTTTTTCAAATGAAATTAATACCACCTTTTGAGGGGCATAGACAAGCCAACAGGTTCAATCAAAAATAGTTCCCGGTCTGGAAATTAGGGCAACTCATTGTTTTTCGAATGCGTCAAAATTGCTCAAAGTAGTATGATTTTTCCGCGACTCTTGCTTCCACAGCATACACCATTCAAATCATTTTGATGTTTGATATCTGCTCTAGAAGGACCAATTTACATATTTAAACACAACAGCTAACTATACATTTGTTTGTACATTCTTGTATTTTTTTTGTGGGGGCAGTGGTATTTGCCATAGGTTTGTACAAGCATGGCGGCGCCGCTCGTTCGATGATGGATCGCTTCTTTGACCATGAAGTCACATAAAGGTTAATTATTTTTGTTCTTTCTGATTATGTAATTATTTTGGTTTCATCATGCATATGAACATACATAAGCAAAAAAATAGTTCTGGCAACAGGGGTTTGCTCATTTTTATTGTTTAAAATCACACTCCCGTTGGTGCCTAGGGGGTGGTTCCTAGGGACCCCAGCTAATTATCTCATTAGTATTTTTTTAATGGAAAGAAGCGCATCGATAAGTTACACATTACAAAAATTTAGAGTTTGAAAATATTTTTCACGATGAGAAATCGCCGAAAACAAATCTTGAATTTCAAAAAATGGCCCCCCCCCCCCCTTAGGCACTTAAGGATATTTTGTTGAGTAATGAAATTAAAATACGTTCGGAAACAACCTGTCAAGAAGTTTGGAATAGACTGTAAAATAGATATAGGCCTGTAATTAGAGAATCGTGCGTGTCAACCTGATTAAATAATGGGCGTCCCACTTTAGCCTTGTTTTTAAGATTGGGGACAATACCAGATGCGAGTGAAGAGTTGAAAATGTGGTTAGAACACTAGCAATGGGATTGTATATTTGTTTAGGAGTTATTTGCTGATTCCGTCTGAAAGCACTGATAGACTGCTGCTCTTTAACTTTGATGTAATTTTAAAAGTTCAATCAGAGAGGTGGAATAAAAAAAAAAACTACTGGGGTCGTAATAGGTTGCAAGTGGGGATTTAAAGTCAGCATTTGGTTTGGGAATCGTTATCAGCAAGTTGGCCACCTATATTGGCAAAGAACTGGCTAAGTTTTCAGCAATGGTCCCTTTATTATTGATCTTTTCGCCATTATTAATTAGTAAATAAATCGGAAGGTTAACTTCTTATTACGACCGTAATAAGTTATTTCAAGTTTTCCACATTCTTAGTATTATCCTTATTATTTTCAATTTTATAAGTTATGTTTTTTTTTTTTTTTTTAACTGTAAACTGCATAAGATTTAGGTGATTACGGCATTTGGTGTGATTTTATTTATTTAATCAGAACTAGGTTTGGAGATGTATTTTATATAATCTATCTTTAGTTTGAAATGATTTTAATTAATCCTTTTAGTAACCCATGGTTTTTTAGGTGAATTACTTTAGAGGTGACGATAGTTTTTAATTGGACAATGAATTCAAGGAGCTCAAAATTTTTGAATGAATTTTATTGTAGGCCTGATCGGGGTTTTGAAGTGAGTTACCTGACTCCAGTCACAAGAGACAGGCATTATTAGACTCTTTATATTGTAAGGCTTAAATTGACGACATTTTTTTGTTAAAGGTATTGGCGGTGTGGTGTTAGGCTTAAGGTTTTGTTGGGTAGGAAAACGGAAGTGTCGGAAAGATCTTGTAATCATTACACCAAACCAATACGAGATATATGTTCACGTAGTAAAATGTTATCAATCATTCAACTGGTATTTCATAACTATAATGCTTTTTCGAGTAGGCCCTGTCATACTTGGAATAACATCGTGAGAATATAAAGTATTAATGAACGCCCTAACTTTTGAATCTGTATCATGTGAAAGTAAGTTCATGTTGAAATCACCCATTATTGTAGCTGTTTTTTTGTTCATGGAATCTATTTAGATGTTTTGCCCACTGAGTGATGAAATCATGTTAATAAACATATTCCGGGTTTGTAAATACCACCACTACAACTACGATTTTATGGGAATTGATGAGACCTCAATGAAAATAGTCACAATTTGCACAGTCGAGGTGTGTCTGGTCTAGCGATAGTTTAGATAAGAATTGATGACGAGGAGACACGCCACCACGACGATCCTGCCGATTGCAAGTCTCGATCGAATATTTCTCTTATGTCGATCAGATCACATCGTCTCAGTTCTAAACCAGGTTTCAGAAAAACCATAGCATAGAGAAATGTGTGCTGTACTGGCCAAATAGTAACAAATATCGTCGGAGTGTTATTTATTTATTTATTTATTTATTTACATTTTTACTTTATACAGATAGCCTCCTCAGTATTTAAGTCACTGCTCTCCCTAGGGCCTGTTGACGTTATACACTTTTTGTTATACAAGTTATACAAGTTTTTAATGATCTGCAACACAAATCAACTGATACATATTACTGAAACCCTTCACAATTAAAAAGAGATAATGAACATACTGTAAAGGAAATTACATAAGTTGTTACATAATATGTTGAAAACAGGTACTGAAATTTGTACTATGGATGTTAATCATAATCAGATGGGATACTATTCCAATGTTTAACAGCACGGTAATATACAGTACGTTATCCTGAATTTGAGTTATACTTAGGAATAGTAAGGAGCACCTTTCCTGATATCTTGTAGTATATGATGCTGAGAAGATGTATCATAAAATTGACGCCCGTAAGTAGGTGCAAGTGTGTTAAAACATTGAAAATACAACAGACTAGCAAGATCCCATCGTTTGTGAAGTCTGCACCATCCAAGCTCATTTAACATGTCTCACAATTGGTGAAGATTATCATGCACTTTGAATATGATCCTGCCAAGCTTTATTGCTGCTGATTTGCAGAGATTGCTAAATTGGTTTTTTTTAGAACTGTTTGTCCAAACCTGCTACAATAATCAAAATGAAGCAACACCAATGCATTACTAAGCCAGGAAATAATACTTTGATGTAACAAACATTTAACCTGCGAATAATAACAATTTTCTTGAAACCTTTGAATTAATGGGGTTGTATGTGGGGTCCATGAAAGTTGAGGATCTAAAGTACACCGAGTATTTAATTCTTTAACCTGCTTCAAGAACATTATCACCATATTTAACACTAATATTTACTTACATTGAGGTGAACCAAAACGCAATACTTTGTCTTGTTTTAATATTTAAAGTTAATTCATTTTCATAGAACCAGTTAGCAATAACCTTTATGTTTATTAATCTTGCCCCGGAATGGCCAGCGCACGATAGTGTGAAAAAAAAACCATGTGCGCTTGGCCGGACTCGAACCGGCGACCTTCGTATTACATGCACGACGCCTTAACCGACTGAGCTATCAAGCAGGTTGGTAGAAGAGCGATAGATTCATCTATAGGTGTTAGGTTCGGGAAGGTGTCCTTCGCTTTCCTAGCGGTAGCATCAACTGTATAGTTTAACAATACTATTATCTTTGATCTGTAAGCCTTGTCGAGGCTGAAACACACTGATTGATTGCCATGGAAAGAATCTTTGGCGGTAGTACTTGATGGATTGTGGGGTCTATGTTGTCCTAGGACACCAACTAACAGTCCCATGACGTAACTGGGAAGGCAATACAACACCCGTTTCCTCCAAATCATTGCAGCAGCAGTAGCAGCTGGGTTTCAACCTGCAGACCCCGAGCATAGCTTACACTGAGACCTAGGTCATAAAACTGGGTGACTCAACTTCTTTGATCATGTCTGTTTATGAAGAATTATTTCCTATATACAAGTGCAGTGGTGCTCATCATGGTCTGTGGAATGACAGACGTGCTGCAGCTGATTGATCTTTCCTTAAAGTTGAAAAGGATAATAGTGAGACATGCATGCGAATCTAGTACTTGTGGTCTTAAAAATTGGCTCCGATTAACATAATGGATACAAGAGATCTAAGGTTGACAGACTCCTGTGACACATAGAAGGAAAGCAACCATTGAAGTGGAAAGCCAGTGAATTGAAAATGTCCTTGCAAATAATTCTGGCGGTTTGCAAGGATAAGTGAATCACCTTCGGTAATCACATGTAAATGCCCCCTTAATGTAGATCCTGCACTCCCTGTTTGAAAGCAAGTATAATGTTTTTCCCCTCAGTTGACTTAACGCCACTATCAGTGATTTGTAAATCAGATAAACAAAAAATCATCAAAAATCAGCTTTTTGCATGCCTGGAACTAGTATGGGATTCAACATTTACCCTGCAAGTGATACGACCAAAGGCAGCCGAATAAAGACAAAATCGGTATTTTAGTAATAAACTGTCCGAACGGACACTTTCTACAACACGTAATGAATGGAGATTGTATCTTTCTTTGAAAACTGCGTTTTTTCTTCCTTTTCTGTTATTCTTCACTTGGAAAATTAACTTATGAGAATTCTAAAGACTTATCCTTCACTCTTTAAAGCTATTTCCTGCAAATTTCACTCTGTCGGATAAATCTCTGTAGTGTCTTTAATGAGCCGGCAGTAGGAACTGTTTCCAAAACTTGTTTTTTTGAAACGGACCATGTTGATCTCTTTTTGGATACCGAGGATCTTGCAAGTGCCCTCTATCAGATGATCCTTGGGACTCACAGGTATGTATGACCTCAGACAATGTATTATCGACCCCCCCCCCCTCACTATTAACAACTAGCAGTATAAGCTCGGTAAGAATCTTTAAAATGACTCTCGACCCATACTAGCCATTTTACATGATTTTGGCGGCCTATTTTGAAAAGCGCCCTTTATAAGATGATCCTTGTGACTCACAGATATTGTATTATGACCTCGACAACTATTAGTATTAACTACTAGTAGATTAGCTTGCTAAGGACTCTTAAATGACTTTGCCACCCATATAGCCATTTTACATGATTTTGGCGGCCATTTGAAAAGCGCCTCTATCAGATGATCCTTGTGACTCACAGATACTTCTATGACCTCAGACAACTATTTCACATATAAACTACTAGTAGATTAGCTTGCTAAGGACTCTTAAATGACTTTTTACACCCATATTAAGCCATTTTACATGATTTTGGCGGCCATTTTGAAAAGCGCCATCTTTCAGATGATCCTTGTGACTCACAGATACTTGTAATGCACTCAGACAACTATTACCCGTATTAATTGCTAGCCAGATTAGCTTGCTAAGGACTATTAAAATTAAAATTAAAAAAAAAAAAAAAAAAAAAAAAAACTTTTGGCGGCCATTTGAAAAAACGCCCTCTATCTATCTACAGAGTGCCCCGATATTTTGGGGCTCCCCTTCCAAATTTGAATTAGTAAGGACCTAAGGAGAGTGCCACAAAAAATTGGACGCTTTTGTCCGACCTGTCCGAATATCATGAACAAAATTGTTGTTCGTAAATACAGGACAATTCACGCCATATCAGAATACCACGGTCTTTCATGTCGCAAGCATGGTTGTGCCTAGATAAAGAACTTTAAGGTTTCCTCTCTAATTTTCTATTATGTCTTTCCCAAATTGTCACCATCGTCAAGATAAATTACTAAATGGTGATTGATTGCGTACTTTGTTCAATATTTTTAAAAATTATATGAATTCATGCATCCACGCAATCTTGAATTAAAACATAATATAAAAAAGAACATTATAAAAAGGAAAGAAACGGTAATAATACGGATTTCCAAAGAGACACCGGAATATGCAAATTTCACTTTTGAAAAGACTGTATGACAAAAATTCTTCAGGAAATTTCATCATTAAAAAACGCAGGCCTATCTCTAAATTTCTTACATTAAAATTAATCTAATTGGATTCTATCCGTTTAGGTTAAAAAAATAAATCAAATTGCATTGAAATATAAATGTAATAGATTAATCTAAACTCAGATTTTTTCCTCCATTTTAATCCAAGAAAATTTAGAGATTATAAAGGAGGTATCACGGTATTTTGATACCTCCTTGGTCTTATATACTATATAGCAAGACCGTGTTAGAAAATCTATGAGTTTTATGATTTTTCGACCAGTAAGTTGTTAAACCAATCTAGATCGCTATAATGACGGATCCAGAAAAGACATGACAAACCCGGCTCGCCTCTTTCTTCAAGTCAATTAAAACAATGAAGAAGAAGAAAATTAATGAAAATAAAATAAAAGCTATATTTTGAGTTATGTGTATGGCAGCTATTTTGCAGAGGAAAAAGAAAACTTTTTTCTTTTCGTTGAAAAAAGCGGAAAACCAGATAGAATGTACAAATCGATAAAAGCAAATTTCTCAATATAAGATTTTGTTTCAAAAACTTTTGTTTCTCAGCCGAGAAAAGCGGCTCTTTGATTGAAAAAAAAATCAAAAGTCGTGCCATCGAATTTGAAAAAAAAATCAATTTGAAATGCAGGTTTATCAATTCGAAAAGCTGGGAGAAACCTTGTTTTTTAAACCTGAAACTCTTTCATATCGAATTTGGTAAAAGTAGTTTTTCGATTTGAAAAGCAAAACTTAGCTAAAGGAAAATTTTATTTTGTAGAGGTTATCTATGCACATCTATAGCAAAGTATATACACAATAGAAGAGAAAATTTTTTTCGCCGAAAAAATGGTTTATCAACACAGTTAAAAATATATCTGGCAGCGAAATTTCCAGACGTTTTCAGTAAGTTTACAGACTTTTCCGTAAAAAATAGAAGCTTTTGTCAATTTGCGGAACTTTACAGCATTTTTACGGAAATTTGCCTCAGATTACGGAAAACATTGCGCATTAGCCGTAATTTAAAAATACAGAAGATCTGGAATTTTTTGCTGCCAGAAATTTCCGTAAATTAAAAAGTTCAAATTTTGTTTGTATGATTTTTTATCATGGCGCGTAATATAAAAACTCCAAAAAAACAAATTTGTGACATAAATTATCACATTTAAAGAGTTCAAGAGGCATTTCTTATACAATTTTTGTTTTTTAGTGAATTTAAGAAATTATTTTCATTAAATTTGATGTTCGTTAATTTACAGAAATTTTTAATAGTGTAAAAATGATTTTTTTATTGAGAAACCAAGTTTTTCTCTATAGTGTGTATACCTGGCATAGATGTGGGTACAAACAGGCTCTACATAATAACAATTTTTGATCGTTTTATGATACATACGGCCAAGAAAAGAAGAGTTCGTCTCAACTTCCTGTAGCTCAAACTCTATAAGGCCTAGAAAAAAAGGTTTGTCTCAGCTTCCCGCGTGCATAGGTGTAGAAAATCACATTTCATCGCATTTCTTTTCTTTTTTTAAGGTTTTCTAGAGACTAACTTTTTTGGGGGGTGGAAACTGGTCAAGAAAAAAAATCGGCCGCAGAAGAAAGGTTATCTAAAATGCAATAAAAAAGGAATTTCTGCGTGGCGCGTATTTTTTCTGACTATAAAAACGCATAACGCCTATAGAGGTTTAGCCTGGAAGCTGAGACATACTTCTTTTTTCTGGTCTCAAGCGTTATGCGTTGTTGTTTTTAGTCAAAATGCTATGCGCCACATGGAAGTTCTTTATTTTTTTTCATTTTTAGACGACTTTTTATTTTTCGGCTGCTTCGTAGCCATTTTTCTTATCTTGACTAATTTTAAAAAATAGTTTAAAATATCTTGAATATCTTTAAAAAATGCACTAAAAATGTGATTTTTACGCCTATGCGAGCGGGAAGCTGAGACGAACCTTTCTCCTTGGACTAAGCTCATATTGGTTTGAGGTAGTATAATCCCAGGATGTATAGAGGATTTTTTTCGGGGAATTAAGGGCGTGGATTTTGTCGAAAGTGATTTATTTTTTTTAAGATGCACTCTCAGAAAAAAGGGTTCATTTAAGAACCCTTTTTGTCCCGTATATAGAACCCCAAGAGCTCTTACGGTTCTATAAAGAACCTTAAAATGTTCTACAAAGAACCTTCAAAATTTAGGTAGGCCTAGGAAATTTCTTTATGAGCTCATCACAAAGTTATGAAGAGTGACAGACAGTGTTAACAATATTAATCTTTTTTTGGTTTTACAAACTTTATATTTTGGCCCAAGAAACTTTTGGAAGAACCTTATAGGGTTCTTTACTTGGGTTTCAAATAGGGTTCTTCACTGGTTGAAGAACCTTTAAGGGTTCTTTACTGGTAATTTTTATAACCCATGGGTGCTTTGAAGAACCAACAAAGGATCTTCAGCCACGAAAATTGTTCATTGAAGCACCTTATCATAGTGAAGAACCCTTTTTGAAATCCTAGTAAAGAACCCTTTAAGGTTCTTCAAAAAATTCTTTGGCCAAAAAATGAGTTTGTAAAACCCCAAAAAGATTAATATTGTAAGCAATGTTTG
This sequence comes from Ophioderma brevispina, assembly GCA_023653785.1. Taxonomy (NCBI): domain Eukaryota; kingdom Metazoa; phylum Echinodermata; class Ophiuroidea; order Amphilepidida; family Ophiodermatidae; genus Ophioderma; species Ophioderma brevispina. Next base: position 28,778 of record JAMKCH010028631.1, on the reverse strand, counting down.
TCACTCTTCTAAACTTTGTGATGAGCTCATAAAGAAGGGCGCACAACACTAAATCAGTAATCACTCCACGTTTGGTGTAATACACAAAATGCGGATTGATTTTGTGGTGTGCTCTCTTTTGTATATCGCACGCGGTAGTTTTTGACCACCAACCATGCTCCAGGAACAGGTCTCCCTCACTAACCTCAAAGGGCAGCTATTGAATTTTCTTATCTTTTTGGACTTAGAATTTATTCCTCTAACCTGAAAAAATAATAATAAGCAGGAGCGAGATTCGAACCCGAGACCACTGTATCATGAGGTCAGTTAATACCTAACCACAAGATCAGCGAAGATTGGTGTGCCAGTTTTGCAATTCTAATCCTTGATAACATTTACGGAATAAATCGCTACTGTACTACGTGTACCATCGACGCCAAAAAAAATCAAAATTAAAAAAAAAAGAAAATTAAAAAAAAAAGAAAATTAAAAAAAAAAGAAAATTATAAAAAAAAAAGAAAATTATAAAAAAAAAAGAAAATTATAAAAAAAAAAGAAAATTATAAAAAAAAAAGAAAATTAAAAAAAAATTGGTCTTGAATTTTTTTGTTTCTTTTTTAAATTTTATTTTTTGCCACTGGAGATTTTTTTTGACGTCGTTGGTACGAGATAAAAAAAAAAAATATTGGAAGTGAAAAAAAAATCGCTATATAAATGGCTGGGAATACAAATGCCGGGAACCAGCCACGGGAGGAGAGTTAGTCAGTGGCCGGAGACGAACCACGGTCTAGACTTGAGTCTGTTTGTTTTGTTCTGATTTTTGATTTGCCGGTTTGCTGCATACTTATTGCTAATTCGTTCCTAACTGTAATAAAATATTTTCATCCCGCCTAAAACCCCTCTTGCAATGATAATAAGGCCTAAACACATAACATAATATTATAACCTGAATAACCTTGGGGAGGCACCAACGTCGCTCGCACGTCAGCAGCACAGACCGTCGTGAAATAATAAAGGCGCAGACTTAACCATACTGGAACCCTTCTTATACCAACCTGCGCATATAGGCTCAAGTAGAAAAGAACTGAAGAGAACATATACATACTTCCTAGTTCCATAAATCCTATTAAGGCAAATCCTCTGTTGAAATCCTTTCCAGAGCTTCTAAGCGTCAATAAACCATCAACCATCCAACGATGCATCTTCATGGAAGTACGCTGCACTTTCATAATGCCAAAACGCCAGATTTGGCAAGTTGAGACGTCTTGCCTGCATGGCGGCGACCTCGGTCATGACGAAATCTCCTCAACATCTCCTCTTCTCCTCCGTTACACACACCTTAACTAATCGCCCTCATTCCAAAACCGTTAATCCGCTATACCATTGAAAAATACATTTTATTTATTGCTATTCGTTCCTCAAACGGTAATACATATTTCCATCCCGCCTAACCCTCTTGCATTATAATAAAGCCTAAACACCATATAATATTATATATAACACGGAAACCTTGGGGAGCACCAAGCGTCGCTCGCACGTCAGGCACCAACTCCGCCTCCCTATATGTCAAGGATAAACGACGGGCTCTGGGTAACCAAGACACTGAAATTAAAAAGGGACAACAGTTAATAAATATATATATAGATCTATATATACACACTTACAGGGGAACGATAGTCTTGAAATCATAGGACAAACTGGAAGATAGAAACGGAAAAGTCGGCTAAAAAATTGATTAACATAAAAGCTCTTAAAGTGTTATCCTGTATCAAAAAGGTTGGCCACCCCTGCCATAAACGCAATAAAATACAATCGGCTACTACAGTCTTATATTACCAAAAATACACAACCAAAACGTGGCCACTTATCTAAAACGGCCTACTGATCACACCCTTACTACTCCAATATAAAACGCAGTCGAAATATGGACTAACTCTCGTTCTGGATCTAGAACAATCCCACCTTAGTAGTCTGGCAATGGCGCCATACAACTTAGTGATCTCAAAAAAAATCGAACCTACCACTGAAATCTATAAAGGTTAAACACTCAGATATGAATTATCACGAAATATGACTGGTGCGCCAAGAGCAGCAAGTTCAAGAGTGCTAGAAAATAACAAGGGCACACTTACTCTAAAATAGATAACTGGGACTACTGCCGCTGTTGTAGGCATAATTAGAGAATAACATAAGATGGGCAATGATCTGAAATTAGAAGCCTTAAAGAGGTAAAGATACACTTCAAACGCATCAAGCCAGCATCACAATTACAGATATTGTTAGCTAAAAGAGCCAGAAACAGATCATTGAATCAATATTATATACAGCTTACCAATTATTATCAGACAAACTAGAATGATATACTAGCTGTCGAATCAGTCAGAATAACCGTACAAAGTACATAAATTCACATCAATCATGCATAAAAAAACTCGTTACCACACACATAATCAAAACGTTATCCCCATATAAGAATGAGAAGTCCATCTCTAAGCTGTGAAAACTCTTTGGCCTGTTCATGGCCACTCTGACACCTATGTCCGACATGTTGTAGGAATAGGCCTATAGCAAATTTCAGGTGATTGCGAACCTTATCAAAAAGGTGGACAATAAAAAACTATGCATCATACAGTGCACTTGACGCACAATTTCCAACTCTAGTGGCACTGCAATAACTCAAGAAGAAATCGAGTATTCAAGATGAAATCCAGAAAACACCAGGGGCACACCGACTTTTCAACTTAAACAAAATGCCTCTATCTCTTAATCAAGAGGAAAACAAGCATCTAGGTTAAACATGCAACTTCTAACAGCGTATGCAGGCAATAAAATACCATACGGGAACAATACAAGCTATGCAGCTTTATTAAAAGAATATCATTTGAGCAGATCTAAACGGGAAACCGGAAAATCTTCATAAAAAATCACGGCAAACGCCAATCCACAATGAGGAACCATCCGTATGAAGCTCTTACAACAACAGCGATGGTCACTTATTCGATCTCGAGCTATCAACCCCACGGCAAGATCAAACCAAACAAGATTGTATAGAAACGAGAACGCGTATGAACTAAAGGAGACAAACTAAAATCAAGAACAAACAGCCACTGGGCTAATCACAATATTCAAATTGTGGTACTCGGCTAAACGCATATTCAAATTATGCCATTCGGCTAATCACAACATTCAAATTGTGTGCTCACTCGGCTAATCACAACATTCAATAGTGCCACTCGGCTAATCACACAACATTCAACTTGTGCCACTCGGCTATTCGAATTGTGCCACTCGGCTAATCACAACAATCAAATTGTGGCCACTCGGCCGGACTATTCTAAATTGGGGCCACTCGGCTATCACACACACAAAACATTCAATTGTGCCACTCGGCTATTAAAATTGTGCCATCCGGGCTAATCCAGCCCCAAAAAGAGCCACCGGCTAACCACAACAAGCCAAAATAATGGCCACTCGGCTATAAAATATGCCAATCGGCTAATCACAATATATAAATTTGGCCACTCCGCTAACACAATATTAAACTGTTAATGAAAAAGGATGGCAGAAATCAATTAGCACCATGCGGAATAAAAAGAAATCGGACTGGTACCGGGACCGCAGGGACTGTCCAGACTAGAAAACCTTGAGAACTCTCCACGCAGCTAAACGCAGGAGTACAACCATAAGGACGATAAGGGAAAATTCATCCTGCAAAGTAGATAAATAGATCAATACTGCCAGTCAATGTTCCATACACTTATTTACAAAATTTAAAACAATCCAACTACTAAAACTGTACAATATTAACAGGCAGCATCTGGCCCAAAATCAAACGCCAAAGTAGTAACTCCTTCGACACTGATAGGCTTAGAGGCACTGATCCAGTGCCCTATAGATTCCGATGCCACGCAAAAGTATTCTTCCTGGGGTCCAGGCGCTACGCTCCGATCACTGACGGAGAACTACTGTAAAGGTAAACACCTTAGAATCTCTACTAATAAACATACTACAGTTCCTGGCCCAACCTAACAAAAGAAACCAAAAATTAATCTTGCAAGATGTAAAGCGACTGGTACATATCATAGTACGTAAACCTATCTCTAGTGGCACTCAGTCAGTCTGAGGTCGCGTGACCAGGGGGGTACTACAACACTGATCTAGTCCGTGTATCAGTGACGCAGTGACCAATTCCCAGCCAAACTATCGTTTCTGGGGTCCATATGGTAACCTGCAACCTTAAATGGTGTAATGCCTATACAACTATTGCAGTGACCTCCGTCACTATAAGGCCTATCCCAAAAGGAAAGCGACTGTAAAATCTCATAATTAATAAAATTTCGTAATGCTGCTCAAATCCAACTAGCAAGGAAATACATAATCAGTAAGATCAATAACTGTAGCATGCAAAGCTATATCTCTTCATCACTAATTCAGAGCTTCAAACATACGAATCCTGTCTGCACGCCGAAACCTCACAACGCTGTAATTGAAATTTCACAGAGTATAAAAGTTAGGCACCTGTAAAATCTTACAAATAATAAGTGAACATGAGTTAAGAAACTAAACCGAGATATGGGAACGGGATCACGGTACCTGTAGAAAAACATATGTATAAATATATTATGAAACGGAAGACAAAAAATAACCGATTAACCATGGATTAAAAGAATCCAAATCGGCGTCAAAAACCTGAATTCTTTCCACCAGCATAATTCAACAATACTGCGAAAATCAAAAACTACTATCTTCCTTTTTTTTTTTAATGAAATAAACACACATCGGACAACGCCGACATTCAATGCACAATACGCTGCCTATACACGTAAAACATTAGTATCAACCTTCCGGTGTCATGAATAGGGCAATCCATGTGATGTAATCTCACACCTATTGAATATCCCCATAGTATCCAACAAATGTATTTCAACATTAACCTTTTTGCCTCGACTTCGAGGTAAAGGTTCATACCATACCATACGTGCGGTAGCTATAACTCCCTCCTGAAGGCCTCTCGGTTCCGTCACACCAGTGAAAACGTTTACAGAACATGAATATAAGTCAAAGCAAAACTGCTACTCTGAGATAAAAAACGGACATACCTTACATGGACTAACCTCATCCCAAAAGATGTACAGTCTGCCTACACAGGCCTACTTGATGAATTTCGGTAAAGATGCTTATAATTTCAAGATAAATGACGATGCAAAACTACAATACCTGTAAACGTGACATCCCGTGCGCACCTGAAACAAATCCGTCGCTGATTGGGGATGGGAAGATTTAGGTCCCCCACATCATACAGCTTGCCTACACAGGCTAATTTGTGGATAAAGAACCCCGAAATACCAATCAGGTTATTGGGTAAGACAACAAAAAATATCTAACTACTAACTAATCAGATAAATCTGCGTGAAAAAAGCCCAATAACATCAAAGAAATTTAAACAAATGGTGGCAACACTGCTATTTTATAAACTTCTCAATCACAACGAACCGCCGCATCTGGAAAAGAACCAGGGAATTATCTGCAAATCCGCAAACGTCAGATTCAACATACCTACACAGGTTATTATAACGATTGTTTGCAAAGGTAAATGACAGACTGCTACACAGCCAATTTTCTGAGTTCAGTGAAAATAATCTTATTTATTTCGAGATATATGACGATGCAAAACTAACTGCAATATATCGGACTCATGCGCACCTGAACAATCAGTCGCTGATTGGGAGATGGAAAGGTTAGTCCCACATCATACATCTTGCCTACACAGCTATTATTGGAGAAAGAAACCTGAAATTAAATCGGTTATTGGTAAGGCACAAAACTAATCATTAAATACTAACTAAACCGATTAATAAATCTGCGTTTGAAAAAGCCCAAAAAACCATCATGTAAATTTAACAAATGGTTGCAAACTAACCTGCTATTTTTAATAAAACTCTCAACAAAACGAACCGCCGCATCTGTAAAAAGAATCGGGGATTATGCTGCAAATCCCAACGCCCATAGCAACAGACCTACACGGGGCTTATAAACGATGGTTTTGCTCATAACCTCAATCATGAAAAATATACCACTCATACGAGTCGCAATACTGCTATTAAATAGAAGTACATAAAATAAAGCTAGAAAGCCATGGTAAAGGCCTCCTAGACCTGAAAATATTTCAATTCTCTATAATTAGCAAACCGTAAAATAAAAACGGTTAAAAAAACCGGCGAACTACTGATCTCAACAATGGATATAAAATAGAAGACCATACTGTAATGTAAAAAGGAGTACACATACGCACTGAAACTACAAGTCTCTACCCTTCAAAAGGAAGCCATGTGGAACAAAACCTGAAATTGAATAGGTGGAAATTAATTCATTGCACAATTTAGTAGATAGCTGTAGATTGCACGTAAACACATCACGATAAACAGAAAGAGGGCCTTTAAAAACAAATCCGATAGTGCACAATAGCAAGACAAACGCCCCGCAAGTTCCACGCCTGGGCAGATGGAGCGTAACGGAACTGTGCATCCAAGTGGTCTTGTAATAACTGTGCGGGGAAAACGTTCAAAAGCTAAACAGCTCGAGCATGGCATAACTTAACACCAACATCAGCACAGCGTCAGCTGGTGGTGAATAACTTATAACCTCCATTGGGGGGGGCTTCGGGTAAAAAGATTCATCTTTCACGATACTTTTATACCCACATAAGAAACACACTACTCGTGTGGTACAATTACTTACATCCCAAACAAAAACCCGAATTAGCTTCTAACACGGGCTGAAATAAAAATTGAGCAATGGCTACAGAGAAATTAACGCTATATAACGGAGAGAAGAAAATGACGTCTTGCCTGCATGTGCGGCGACCTCGGTCATGACGAAATCTCTGCAACATCTCGCACGTTAAACACACACCTTTAACTAATCCTCATGCAAAACCGTTAAGAATCCGGGCTACGTAGCGCATGTGTGAAAATACATTTTTGCATTAACTACCGCACACAACCTGAGTGTGAGGCGGCATAGCTAACCTATCGTGCATTTTGTGATAAAAGGCATGAAATTTGCCTAGATGTAGAGAACCGTAGTATCGAACATATCAAGATCATAGCCATCGCATTTGTCATCCCCGTCGGCCATTTTACAGATGGCCACCAAAATGACCATTTTAAGGCATATTTTGCTAATTTCAACACCTAAACTTTACTTACGCCTATTCTAGGCAAAAATAATGAATATGCTAAATGCATGTTACAAAACGTTTGTCCACTCTCACAGGCCATTGTAATATGTGTCCGCTGTCGGCCATTTTCCAAGATGCCGCCAAATGACCTTTTAGCGCATATTTTGTAAGAATTCAACACCGACTTTTTACTTATGCCTATACTAGGCATAGAGAAAATAAGCTAAATGCATTGTTTGATGTTTGTCCAATCCAGGCATTGCATTATGTGTCCCGTCGTCCATTTTCCCAGATGGCCGGCCAAAAATGAACCATTTTAGGCATATTTTGCTAATATTCAACACCTGCCTTTTTTACTTATGTCTATACTAGGCATAAGAATATGCTAAATGCATGTTACAATGTATGTCCAATCCCCAGCCATTGTAATATGTGTCCCTGTCGGCGGCCCATTTTTCAATTTTTTCCCAAGATGGCCGTCAAAACGAACCATTTTGGCATATTTTTTGCTAATCTTTCACACCTGCCTTTACCGTATGTCTATACTAGGCATAAAATATGCTAATGCCATTGTTACAATACAATGTTTGTCCAATCACGAGGCCATTGAAATATGTTTCCCTGTCGGTCGCCCTTTTCCAAGAGGCCGCCGAAATATCATTTTAGAACACAGTTTGCTATTATAGCAATACCCACCTTTTACTACTTGCTATACTACGCATAAAACCCTGCTAATATCTCATTGATCGTCTAAGCGTCTTAATTTAATTAAGGTTACAATGTCTTTCACTGATATTAAAGGCGTGATACGTAATTTTGAATCGACATTGCCATTTTTGCAATCGTAATTTTAAATTTTGAATGATAATCATAAAACATCATACATTGGTAGTCCGCACAAAGCTTCCATTAACGTGATGACTCTCACACTAAGTTTACCCCAAAACAAGAACTTCCCTTTTGACTAGCAACTGATATTGCCATGTAACATTTACAGAATCAGTGAATCCTGAATTGTTTTCTTAACAACAAATTAAGGAAAATCCAATGCCTGCATGTAATACCAATAAAGAATCTCGACTATTGCCAGAATGTCGTTACGTTCATCAACATTCTCACCTACATATTTGTAAAACTCGTATATCTTATCACCTTTACAAGTCAGGATAATTTTGTACAATCGGGAATCTACTACCCAAGTAAGGGATAAACTAACGCTACTTTATTGTTGTGATGTAGTCTAGCAGATTATATGTGTTCCCATGCACCCCCCTTGAAACTAAATTCTCGACATGATTTTAGCACACAACTATTGCCATCATTCTTCAAGAATACCAACATCAAATATTGTCCACGGGGTCAGTTGGTCGCCATCGTGGATTAAGAAGGATTAATCGTACAAAGTGTTTCAATTTAGTTAAAAAGTATCTCAGCTGTATTCGTCTCACTCATCACCAGGATCAGAAAATAATATAGTTTGGCATATCTGTGATGTTCCTGTACACGAGATACGGGTGTAAAATGTGAATAAGGTCATTGAAACTTTTGATTGGTCATTGCACATGGGGGCAAATTGTTCAAAATGCTTCAATCTTGACAAAATAGGTGTCAAATGTGGTATGAGTGCAGGAGCATCTAGAAATGTACAGTTTTCACATTTTGGATCTTCCTCTTGTGGTTTATTCCTTTTTGGAAAGAGACTAGTAGTCCTAATTCCCATACAAGAGGTACCTTGACACTGAATTTTTAACCACCTAACTAACCATCATAGATAGTGCAAACTATACTTTTCTGGATTGCCTATGCTCATACCTATAAATGGACACCCAAATTTTGTCAAGATCCATGCATTTTGAAAATTTGGGCCCTGTACAATGACGAATCAACAGTGCATTCCTTTATCATCATTTTCACCCATATCTCTGTAATTGAATATTGCCAATGTATAATTTTCTAATTCTTTACGATGATACGAATCATTTCAGATACTTTTCAACTAAATCAAATCATTTATATGACTGACCTCTTTCGATCCAAGATTGGCCGCCAAACGTATACCCCGTGGGACAATATTTGATTTTGTAACATCAAAATTCTTTAAGTAATGTCTTAAGGGGAAATTCTAAAAATCATGTTAGAATTAGTTGTTAAGTGGGGTACTGGGAACCCATGTAATCTGTCTATACTAATGTGTTTTCAAAGTTTTATATAATTTCTATATATATATATATATACATATATATATACTATATATATATTATATCTATCTATCTCTACTCTCTATCTTCTTCGATCTATATCTCTCTATCTCCTCTATTCTCATCTCTATATATATCTATCTCTCTATTACTCTATATCTATATATAATATATGGTTATATATATATAGAGCGTTTACAGGATCGGTTGCGCAAGAACCCCAATGCCTTCAGTTATTTCTGCAGTGTCATATTTCCCCTCGTGTGGAGGAAATTGATTACATAACCCTATTAATATAAGTGGTAGTCGGTATGTTTAGTGATGTTGATAGAACTCCATGTTTACAATGGTTAGGCCAAAACATTTGAGTGTCTCACAAACATTTACCAAAAAAGCTAACAAACATTTACCAAAAAAAGCCTAAGTAGAAATGAGCTAAGCGAATGCGGAAATTCTGTATTGTATTGTAGATATTCACGTTTTTGGGCTGCCATATTGATTCACATCCTGTTACAACTTTTGCACATGCATCAGAAATATATTTACTGTGTCTACCCAACATAATCTAAGGTACCTTCAAGGTTTATTTTTATCGCAGTATTTGCTGTTATAGGCATATTTTAAAATTCTGGATTTGGCTTCCTTTGAATTTGAAGTCGACTCAATTGTTACAAGGGCCATGCACTTGTTCATTTGGTCCTGTAGTATATCTAGTAACTCCATAGTTGATAATATAGGGTTTTTGTAGATAATTATTATTTATGGCTACACCAGCTTGGATTTCTCAAAATGCCCAAGGATGCCCAGGTGGCACCCGGTAGTTTCTTATTCTACACAACCGCGTAATCTAATTTTCAGCAAAAAATTGCATATATACTCAACTTTATACGGTCAGGCCATAACTTTGACCATATCTCTCCGACTACATTGAGTTCAGCCAAGGGGTGAAACGCATTTAAAACCAGTCGTCCTTGCTGGGACCTGAACATTTTGAATATTTGCACGGAATAATTATCATTGTTTGGGGTGGCTTGTATAACACACCTAATGTCATTCTATACAAACATCCGCCAAAATAAGCAGTTTGTTGGATGTTGGGTGTATTGTCACATGTGAATTTTTTTCCTACCCATGGCCCCCACGAATGAAATGACACATCAGTCGTCTTGATTTAAATAAAACGCCTCAATGAATACATCTTTTCACCTAAGCAGGCATTGCATTATGAGAAAAAAGAGTAATCTGTAGCACAATGATCCAGGTACAACTATTTTTTTCAAAACCCTGGCCCCTCTACACATACATTACTTTGTATCACTGCCGATTAGTGTATATGCAAGCGGCACCACACAGTAGTGGAAAAGCGAGGCAGCCATTGCTTTCGATTGTTGGTACTTCTAGGTTTTTTTTGTGGTCGTCAAAACAATGCGAGAGGGTGAATTTCTAAAGATTACGGAACGTTTTGCCTCGGTCTATCTATATGACCCTCTTTGGGAGTTTACCTGCTCATGATATAAATAACACGCAGCCAATTCACTTAAAGTGACTTATGTAGGCCATGCTTTATCATGAAGATGCCCTTATGCTGTCCATCAATAGAAAACTCGTTTTATTTTATCCAAGGCTTGGCATTCATCGACATAGCTAATAGGTATTTTGGGTACTTTTATAGAGGGCTGCCTCATGTAACCTCTTTGTAGCTCATGAAGGACAAACCTCTATATAGGCATCACTTACAGGGCTACATAACAAAGGCAGCTATGCACCTATGCCTGTTTATATATTCATTAATGGTCGCTGAATGAAGGCATGCTCTGCTTTGCTTTTCCTTTCCAGGTAACATGTCCCTGAAATTCTCAGACTTTCTCATTTTTTTTTCTGAATACAAGTGTATTTTTGGGATAACAAACCATCATCATGATAAGTATTTGTAAAACACCAGCTCAAAATTTATGGCGAAATATAACTATCTGATTAGAAGGCCTCCTCTCCTTATCCGGCATGTCCTTTCGAGATGTAGGCTGACAGACAATCTTGGACTATTATAGTAGCAAAACAAAAGAATGCTCCACCACATTCAGTGTGGAAACGTGAGTAAGAGTTAAAGCACAGGGCAAAAACTGGTAGTTCCAAGATCATTAGTGTTGGCAAAATCCACCGTCTCTGTCCGCAAGGAGCCTAGATAGATTTTCATGAAGCATTAAAATAGGCCTATAAGGATAAGATTACATAATTGCATTAAATTTGCTCTTATTTTAAATGGGCCATTTTGAGTGTTCCAGCATTACCATTTATTACAAAAACTTAATTAAGGTTTAGTTTGGTATGTACTAGTTTTAAAACATGTTGGTAATTAAATTTTATCATTAGTGACAAGAAACATCGACTATGTTTGTTCGATGATGCCCTTGTATTTAGTGCAATTAAAGCCAATATTAGCACATTTTTTTGAAGAGCGCCCCAATTTTCACAAATTTGATTTTTACCGGTGCATTGGTAACTGCTAGTAAACACACATACGGTGAATGGGAAGTTACGAAAAGTCCATGTGTCGCAAACGAAGGAGTTTTGTAGTTGAATAATGCATATCGGAGATCCCGATAATATTCAACGGCTGCTGACGAAACGGCCTTCTAATATGAAATAACCGGGAAAGAGCGCCATGTACATGTCTCATCCATTAGTTGTTTTATGTTCAGGAAAGTCAAAGTAAAGGTATTTTATTGAGGTGGAAATTATTTCATCATGACCGGCGACATAAACTTTCTAGCTCTGCCGTTAAGTACAATATGGTCATTCAATTCTAATTACCAAAATGGCTTATTTTTAGATCAATACTTATTTTTGGAGGGGAGAAGGAATTCTCGTTCGAGGTATAATTTCTAAGACCAATACCAAACACAAACTGTGACAAAAATAAACAAAATTTTGAAAAATTGGGGGCGCCTCTTCAAAAAATTGTGCTAAGATTTGCTTCAAGAGACACTGGCACATTTGAAAATAGGTGCGCCTCAAAGCTATTTTCAAATTGATATTTTGCACATGGTGTAAAGCTTTTATATAAATTAGCCCTCACCTGAAATAATTGGCCCAAATCCAGCGCCCCTTATAGGTAAACAGAATGATTTTTATAATTAATTAGAGACGACCGGAAATTGCGTTTTAACACAAGAAAAACACATTCTATAGAGTTGATTACCACAGCCATGCACCCGTTGACCGGTGTGACTTTGTTGGTTTTTCTAAATATCAATGAGTACGATTCGATGATATCCATGTAAGTGGACAGCTTTTTATGGATCAAACCGTAGAGGCCAACTAAAAAGTTCAGGGACTTCCAATACTTGGATGTCTTTGGCATGCATCTTATTCTGGCTACACCCAATCTGTTTAGTGGTACATTATTGTATGTGTTCAAACTATATCTGTATTTTCCAACGGACTGCACTATCATTTGCGAGCCAAATGGAAGAAATTTCATAATTTGTGAAAAGTGGGCCGTGCCGCTTTAAGTCACACAGTCAAATCAAGTCATTTGACCAACCTCTATTGTCTAATTGAATTCCAAAAAGAAAAAATTATGGTTCACACCTCCTTCCCTAGGCAGCATGTTCTGCTCTGCATCTTCAATCTATACCATGAACTGCCGGATTATACATGACCAAACCAGTATCCAAATTCTGCAATCAAGCTTGGAAAAGATCTTTCCAGCAGATTTTTGACCAATAAAATACCCCCTAACATTTATTCTATAACGACTTTCACAATGTATCAAAGCGCTTTACATTTATCTGCATGCACTAGAATACGTCGGCTACTCATACCCTTGGAAGGCACTCAATTGGACGATATTCCTAATAGTTCAAGAAAGTTGTTTTTTGACCTAAAAAAATTGCAACGGAAACAATTTTTGGGTTATCATACTTCTAAATTGTCACAGAATAATGTGTCAAAAGTCTAGAAAAATCAACAATGGGGAACATGTAAAAAATTGGGGAAAGTTTTGTACAGGGGTCAAAAGCGAAACGGGTCTATTTTTTGTTTTGAAACCTACACCAACTTATTCATCTGGTCATGAGGATTAAAAAAAGTATACTCTGCCATATCTACAGTCATTAGTTTCAGGATTATAGGCTCATAACAGTTCAAGGTCATCCTTTGGTTATGCTTTCAGAGTGCTCGATTTTTGACGAACTAGTATTCAGTGTTTGTCTGGTCATATTCCTATTAACAGAAATGCATTATTTGCTTGCATTTGACCTTAGTATGTTAAATTAGATGGTAAGCATGAATGACCCCATAGGATATGTAGACCATTGTTACATTTTGACCCCTAATTACGTGACCAAACGGTGAAATGAGTGCAAGTGTGATATTTCCTGGTCCTCTGAGACTATATGAAGAATTTGTGACCATTTTGAAAAGAATCGGAGCATTCCGAAAATGTTACCCCAGGATGACCTTGAACCTTTATTGCCCTATAAATATTAAACTATAACCCAAATAGAGGGCAAACTATACCTTTTTAATCCCTAGGATATATGGCCAAAATGTTGGTATAGATTTAGTACAAATTATACTACCTTATATTTTCCCCCCTGTACAAAAAACCTTGCCTCCCTGCAGATGATGTTCCCCACTACTTATACTTCTGGACTTTTAATATGTTATCTCCTCATCATTATAAGTATAACAACACCAACATTTGTTCTGTTGCAATTATTTGAGTCAAACCATTATTTTATTACCTATTTCTTGCACTATAACAGCTCCCCTGCACCGGTTGGCAATCGGGAGATCAAAGGAAAAATTGTCATTTTATTACATACTTCGCAGAGTTAAACCAGTTTTCCCACTATAAATAATAATAAAGATTATTAATTACCATTTATTGGGTATGGCAACTGTAAAGGTTCACCATTTCAGGAAAATAAATAAACTACATTCAATTTCTTTTTCTGAATTCAGTTGATCAAGGGACATAACCTAGTACATTGAATCAGCAAATAACGGCGTTATTCAAAGTAAAATCCACCTGGTATTCATCAGACAAAGCACTTCGGAATATCCCCTTTGTTTATTTGAAACTGCAGACTCATTGTTTCTGTCCATGCAGTAGAACAGATGAGACTCGTCATCCCCGCCCAGTTTAGGGTAGACCTTTCGCATAGAAGTCCCAAGTATGATGTTGCTCAGTAGCGTAGGATGGAATCAATGGCAATACCTCATTTGTATACTTGTGTCTACCCAGTTTGGATTGAGCTGGCCTCCTTCATGATTAAAATAAAGTTTGCGGTTCTACTGTGAGTTCAATAATTTTGACTGTATATTTTATCATTTATTGCAAAAAGAAATTAATGTGAACAAAACTCATGGTGGATATGTTGCTTGGTAAGCTGTGACCTAACATCTTTGTGCAGAACCAAGATACATAACTTATTGATGGACCTCATTTCTATTCAATTTACCACCATGTATTTAGAAAAATACAAAAGGGGGTCTAGCGACCTATGCTAACAACACCGAAAATTGAATAAAAATTGGGTTATGCGGCAAGTTACTGTAAGTTAAGTTTTTTTTTTCTGTCACAAATATGTTAGTTCCCCCAGTCTTCCAAACAACTTTCTTTCATGATTTTTTTGTATCATCTTTGTTTCCTGTTCGAATAATGATTTATAAGGTCAAGTTAATTGAAAACGCCAGTTGAACCTAAGGTTTATTTATTCTTGAAAGAGGACAAATATCTTGTGCTTTGCATCTTGAAAAAAAAACCTGCTCAAGTCTTATCGGATGATGAGCACCTGAAATCTATTTCAACTGTATGAGTAATAACAATGGGTCTGAACTTTCCAGATAAAAGGAATTTTAAGTGCTTTATCCTCTGCATACCGAGCGGATTTATCTGTGATATCAACAGTGCTATTATTTGCTCGATTCAATGCCGATTCTTGGATATTTTGGCCCGAAATCATGCTCCAGGATTATATTTTTCAACTCGCTCACTAGGGGCGCTATTCATTATATGTGTGCACCGTTATTCCTTTAATGTGTATATATTGAAGTCTTACAGAAAGAACGACTTTCCTTCCTGCCGGCTCATTGCGTGGGGGGGGGGGGTGTGTGTATGTGGGCGCGTCGCTTGTAACGTAAAGGTCGTGGGTTCGAATCCCACTCCAGGATCAAAATGTTAGTTTAGGATTTTATTTGTTTTTAGAGTTTGGACATTGGAATCATAAAAACATCAGATTTTGTGGAGTGAAGTAGAAAAAATTGCATCTCTTCCTTATTGGAAATAAGACGTGGTCATGGTCCTGGATCATGTTTTTCGGGCCACTCAATCTCCGACGTGGCAGGCATGCGCATGATTACATTCTACTGGTCACTGATCTTTAGAAAGTAAATTTGTGATATTTATTCATTTTCAATCAATGTGGCAACTTTGCACTTGACATACCACAGAGTATTGAAAGTATAATTAGACAATATAACTGCGGCAGAAATCAGTTACTTCGCCGATAGCGTAACCAATGTCCTTATGCAAGCATCTTTCTCTCTTTGATCCCACGGAGTACTGGGTGGAGAGAGGCGAGTGAAGTAAAGTGCCTTGCCCAAGTGCACAACACATTGGCCTCAGCGGGACTCGAACCCATGCCCTTTGGGTCATGACTCGGTCGATGTATCCACTGGACCACGTGACCAATGACGACCACACATTTATTTTGCAGTATTGTACAGTATTTTGTCATGTCAACATTCAAAAACACCAATGTTGACATGATTTACATCATCATTCTTTTCATATCAACATGCCAAAATATGACATGCATAATTTATCACATGTTAACTGCTTGAAAAAGGTGCGTTGGCAGTAGGTATTGTATCATTATAACCCAGTATGTATCCATTACCATTTATATACAATATTTGCATTTACAGTGTGGGTTTTGCATTTTAATTGGTCAATCACAACAATGGTAGGCCTACTGGCTTCATGAATAATACATTAAATATCTGATTATTTATATTGGGAACATTGACAAAATATCAAAAAGACAAGGGTGGATGATGATGCAGACAGGTTAGTTTATGACAATAAGTCCCACAACCCCAAAATACACACACTGGCCAAAAGTAGTGGCACATGCAGAAAACGAAATTCATAAACACAAATTGATTTCAAATTATACCATTGATTCTTGACCGTTATGTATTGAATGCCAAAGTTGTGTTTCGTACAGATGTTCTTCCCCAGAAATCCAAGAGGGCGAAAACGTTTGATTTGATTGTCATGTTCCCTAAATATGGCTGATTAAAGGAACTGCAAAACAATAACTTGCCGATTGCACTCCAAAAGGAATACAGACACAGAAACAAACGAAATGGCTTCAAAATAACTGCTTAATGAATTGTACGGGTTCGTTAGGGTTTACTTAAAAGTTTACGTGAGAAATTCGGAGTGTGTGTGTGTGTGTGTGTGTGTGTGTGTGTGCACCGAAAATGAGATAAAGTCAATGGAAGACCGTGGTCTTGGAAAAATTCGGGAAATACGGGTCCATACAACCACTCCGGTTTGTGCCCTAAACATTTAGAGTAGACCCTGATAAACCCCAACAGTGCATTTAGCGACTATTTTGCAACCATTTTTGACGTTCCTGGGTTTGTATTCCTTTTGGAGTACAATCAGCAAGTTATCATTAGCCAGCTCATTTAGCCCGCCATATTTAGGGAACATGACAACCAAATTAAACGTTTTTCGCACTATTTGATTCTGGGAAACAGCATCTGTTTGAAAATCATAACTTTGACAATAATTACGTAATGTTCAGCGTGGCTACTGAAGAGGTACTCCACAGGTACTACCATGAAGAAGCTGGTTGTGTATATGTGCTCTCTTGCGAATACTTTTAATTTTACCCCTGTACAAACTTTTTCCCCTTATTTTTACTTTCCATTGTAGAGATTTCCTTAGATTTTTACTATGTTATTCCTGATAAGAAATACTACCAAAAGCAGTTTTAAGACCTTTCGTTGCAATTTTTTTTTGTCAAACATAAATTTCTCTGTCTCATGTAAAATGATGTGGAATAATTGTGCATTCATCATGGATGCAATCTATTGATTCAACTTTAAAGTGCCTTTTTTAGCCTCAATTTGAAGACTATTCATATAACTTGCATCTCATTTCAATGAGCACTGTAGTTGACCAATTCTACGGTTTGTGTGTAGAAACCGTGCAGAATGCTATCATTAAAAAGTGTATGCTTGTATCACAGGTTCTCATAGGCAACTGTACTGTAATTTCTGTCCGTTTACGGACAGAAAATACAAATTTGCGAATTTGTTACAGATACGATCGAATTTGCAAGTAAGATTGGATACACATGCATTACTAAGGCTAACGGTTCAGATGATATAAAAATCTCAACTTTTGGGGGGTAAGTTGGGGGGACGAGGCAGCGGATCACATAGGTCTTAAAACATTTACCAGTGTATTCCTTTCAGGAGGTTAACATCACGATGTTATGGTGTTATCATCCCCTTCACAGGATTAACCATGTTCACATATTTTGACTTATTCACATGACCAGACGATGCAAGTCTTCATGTCAACATCACCCACTTTACGTTAAGATAAATTCTAACCACATCATTTATTTTAAAGTTAGATTGCCTAACATTTCTTTCTTACCGTTTCTTCAAGGCAGGCAGTTACCGCCTGACTTATTTTGCTCTTGCCGTTTCTTTTTTTTTTCTCTTTCTTTCTTTCCTTTTCTTTCTTTTCTTTCTTTTCTTTCTTTTTATTTCTCTTTCTTTCTTTCTTTCTTTCTTTCTTTCTTTCTTTCTTTCTTTCTTTCTTTCTTTCTTTCTTTCTTTCTTTCTTTCTTTCTTTCTTTCTTTCTTTCTTTCTTTCTTCTCTTCCTTTCTTCATTTCTTCTTCCTTTCTTCTCCCTCTTCTTTATGACAATGTACTTCTTTTTCCACATACATATTCATCAGCTTGACACCTTCCACCTCTGTTTTGGGATCAAACGTCAACTTGGGTGTTCCCATTGGGGTCACATGGGTCCAAATCTTGATTTTCCCAAAAATTGCCTTATGTCCGCTATTGTTACATAGGACATCCATGTAAGTGCATTATTTTAAGAACCTCTATGTTGTTGGGTCAGCGGTCAGACCTGGGTCATTTGAGGTCAAGCGGTCAACCTGGGGTCCTTTGAGGTCAAAATCCATTTTCATCAAATTTGCTAAATTTTCCATATTAAATATCCTGAGGTTGAGATTGCAGGCATATTTTATGCATTCGTTTGAGACCCTCTACCTATGTTATGTGTGATATGACTGACCCTCTACCTATGGTGTTATGTGATCATATGACTGATAATCATTGGCCCGTGTCATCCGCTGAGACCTATCCTAGTGGCCCTTACAAAGGTTACCATGTGAAAAATATGAAAACACGCTCCAATTTAGAATTATTATGTCCCTTGTAGACAATAATCAAAGTTTACAAAAGTCAATGGTGACCATGTCATAACACCCCCCACCTAAAGGGGTCAAAGGGTCCACAATGTATTATTTCATTTTCAAATGCAACGCTTCCTACAGGTTAGATGACATTCTGCATGTGTGACTCATGCATGTGCATCACAGATACCGTTCTAAAGTTAGGGTCTAGAAATTCACCTTGAGTCACATGGGTCAAACGGTCATTCACCAAAATGCTATAATTTGTCCATATTACATAACACGACCAAAAGAGTCATGTTCATGAGCTTGACACTCACTATCTATGTTTTTGGATCAACAAGGGCACTTGGGGGATTTGGGGGCACGGTGTCAAATCTTGATCTTTTCAACTAAACTTGCATTATCTCCTGCTATATGTGTACATAGTACAACATCATATAACTGATACATGTACATTAGTTTAAAGACCTATGTTACAAGATCAAAGGTCAAACTGGGGTCATTGAGTCAAGAAAGGGGTCAAAAGCCTTGGCAATGAGTATATTCTATAATTTATCCATATTAAATAGCTGTGAAAAGTTGAGATTTATACATGCAATAGTTTGAGACCCTTCTATGTTTATGGGATCATAAGTCAACCTGGGTCATTTGGGGACGGGGTCAAAGGTCAACTCATGAAATAAGCTATAATTGCATATTTTATAGCTCTACACATAAGGCACAGACCCTCATGCTATACATAAGCATAGAAACACCCTAAATTCCATGAGGTGGAGGGTCTCATCATGCTTATACATAAGCATGAGACCCTCCACTCATGTATTTGGTGTAATTTTGGGATCACAGGGGTTTTTCCAAAACAATATGGATTTTCCTACAAATGCATTATCTTCCTCTCTATGTGCAATATATATCCATGTTGTACTCAATTCGCCCTTTCTTCTGCCATATGGCCGTTGCAACATACACTGCCGATTGTTTAGTTCAGTCGAAATAGGACTTTGAGTAGGAAATTTTAGGAAAATGAAAACTGCTGGAATCCATTTCTGAGAGGTAATCCAAAGAACATACTAAAAGTTTGCACAATGTTGCCCTTGTGCATTTTGAGATATGGAAGGGGGTAAAATAACCAGGGGGTACAAATTTTTAAATGGTCATAACAGGGTTAAAAGGTGTAATAACCATGTTCATATGGGCCCACAGATTGAAAACAAGGTATAGTTTGCTCTATTCTAGCAATCTTAGTGTTTGCACGATAGGCCAAAATCTGGTTCACGGTCATCATGGGGGGAAATATTTAAATGAAGCCGATTGTTTTTAAATTGGTTTCAATTGTTCGTAGGAGGGCATGTTACAACAGGAAATAATACATTTACTTATGTTAATCAGCTCCAAAGGTATTTACAGAGGCTAGAGTGCTGAACCCCCATAGACCCCTGTGGGCCCTATCAATATTTCCCCCCCCATAATTAACTCCAAATGTCAAACAAAATACAAACATTTTATTTTACATTACTATCGCAACGCATGAAGGATTTGAGCCCATTTTGAGAAAATCTGTGCATTCTAATTTTGTTTACCCTAGGATGACCTTGAAAACCATTGTAAGGACCTACTGTGTTAAAAGTAATGGTCCTAGATATAGCAACGCTACTTTTTTTTAATCTTAGGACCAGATGCAAAACATGTTTATGATCTCTTTTTGCCCTGTATGAAACATTACAACATTTTCAAAACCCCTGTTATTTTAAATTACCCCCCTTCCATATCTCTCAGAAATGGTATTCCAACAGTTTTCATTTCCTAAAAGTTTTTTTTAATCTTGCTTTTTCTTATTTGGGTCCTAATTTGACTGAACTATGTAGTAATAAGATCCTATTGGCATCCAAACGGCACTAAAAGCCGGGTCAGAGAACGGACGGCAGAAATGTCCTTGTAGACCTCTTATTAATGTCTAAAAGCCAGAGACGACAGGCCAATGAAACCGCCTAACTTACTACCTGTGCCCTTGCAAAGGGCACAGCATCGAAGTTTTCTTTTTTTTTTTAAATTTTGATAAAAGTTTTTTTTTGTAATGTTGACAAGACGAAATACCTTACAATACCCCATGTGTCTCATCATCATCAAGAATGTGGTAAAAAGGTATCTTTTCCTCATTTAAACTCATAACACATAGAGTGGTTTATAAACAAGACCTCTAAAGACCTAAAACCCTATAAAACAAAAAAAAAAAAAGACCCACGACCTTTAGAACAAAGACCCTAAACCTATAAGTCAATTTTGTATCCTTTTGTATATGGTAAACAGGGTGTTTGTACAGGAGTTTGTGCATTGTGCTTATATTAACTTTTCAGTTTGATTGCTTTTCTTTTGGTGAATGTGTGTGGGTCGATCCTTTTTATTTGCAGGGTGGACTGTACAGGTGGGTGAATGGGTAGGGTGGTGGTGGTTGAGTGAGTGCGGTGAGTGCAAAGTGAGTGAGTGAAAGTGATGAGTGATTGTGAGTGAGTGAGTGATTTGTGGGGGAGTGAACTGCCCTGTTGTTGTGCTGATGTGCAATGATTTTTTACAATCAGGTGGTGCATAGTTTTTGATTTATAATTTATATTGTATACATTGTAAAATATATATTTTGTCTTCTCTCTGCATAAGGACCCAATGGAATTAAGCTTTTGTTTATACAACGGCTTTTTGGGTTATCCTTATTACTTGCTCAATTTTCCGGTTGTATGATCAATCCTCCATTCTTGGCCGATTTAATTCTGATCATGTTTTTAGCAATGATTTATATGTATAATTTTTGCTTTCAAATGTCACGTGTGGGCAATATGATGTTTTATCCTTTGGGATGAATGCTGAATAAATGAAATGAAATTTGTTATCGTGAGTGATGACCGCCGCAGAAGGTCCCAGAAAGTAGAAGGCAGGTCTTTGTTTTATAGGTCTTAGTTCTTTGTTTTATAGGTCTGTTTTATAGGTCTTTAAAGGTCTTTGATTTACTAGGTGCGTATGTTCTTTGTTTTATGAGGGTCTTTGTTTTATATAGGGTCTAAGGTCGTTTTATGGTCTTAGGTTCTTTTTTTTATAGGTCTTTGTGGTCTTTGTGTTTATAGGTCTTTGTCTTAGGTCTTTGTTTTAACACAACCCTACAGCAGACTTTTGCCAGCTTTTTCATTCAGCATTTTCGGGTATGAGAATTTAAAAAGATTCCCAGAATTTGAGCATAACCCAGGCGCGGATTCCAGGAATTTCCACTGTGGGTGCGCCATTGTGTTGAAGACCAGTAGCATAATAGGTTTTGGAGCCCCGTGTGGCAAGAATGAAATTTGCGCTGGTGGGCAAACACAATGGGGTATCCATTTTCTTCTTTTTATTCGCAAACACATCGGGGAAAAATCTGAAGAGAGAAAAAAAAACTAAAACAAACAAAAACAAAAACCTAGAAATGTGCGCTCTTGCGGAGAGGCGATGAACTAAGTTGCGACAGTGACCAGTGGTATCGAAGGGTCACTAAACGGCAACACTTTATAAACCCTAACCTTGGGGTCAAACCATTAATAACTGTAATGGTACCAGTTCCCATAGATGCTTGTGAACCAATTTTGGTAGAATCCAATACGCTTAAGAATAAGAGCAAATTGAAGAATAGAAATGAAGAACGAGGAGAAAAGAAAACCCAAGAATGAAGTTACCGCGTCTACTCCAGTAATTCTCATTTCCAAACAAAACCCGTATGTCTTACCCTATACAGCATACAGACCTCGCACAACTCTTATAAAAATCATTCTTTTCATCTTCAAAGAAACCTTTCCATGTAGCAACTCTCCCCATTCCCTAAACTTCACTAACTCCGCCCAAATCTTGCTCTAGCTGTCACAGCCGCTTCACACCCACCACTTAAACATTCACCCTGTCACCCCAAGTACGGAGTCTTTCAAAAAAAATCAACCGTTTCATCAACAACAAAACATTCACACCTCATCACACAACGTTTCATCAACTAGTTCCACCATCACTCCAGCTCTTTTTCACATCTTCGCACACCCAAAATCTCTTGGCGCAACCCTAGGGGTCAACTCCTCCCCACTTTGTACATCTCCTTCCGCACATGCCACATGGGTCCACCTTACCCACCTACACCTCCCCCACACCGCTTACCATCACTTTTGTCTTCCCAAAATTTACCTTCAAACACTTACTCTCAAAGCCTTCTTCCATTTCCAGAACTTTTCTCTCAGTCTCTCCATTGTCTAAATTGTCAAAACCAAATCATCAGCATACACAATCTCACTCATCAAACCTCTCGCACTCTCCGTGACTACAACAATCACAAACGCAAAAATCAACGAACCCTGAAGCACACACACTTTCACCTCACAATCCTCAGACCCAACTGCAACTCCCGTCTTTGCTCCCTCATACAAACCACCACCACTCTAATCATTGCCTCCGGCACACCTCTCCCCACCTCCCACTCTATCACCCGTCTTTCCGCGGCACCCCCCTCAAATACTTTCTCCATATCCAACAAACAACACACAGCGCCCACCTTCCCCCCCCCCCCCACCAGCGCCCCACCGATACTCATCCTGCAACCTCCTCAAAATGTGAACACTGCAGCTAATCGTTCCCTTGCTCCCTTGGCATATAAACCTAACTGCATCTCATTTATTTGCCCTATTCTCCAAATTCTCTTCTCTAATACCTTGTCCACAATTTTCATTGCATGCACCAACTACTTCACGTCCCTGTATGCACCATAGCTCATTACGTGCCCTTTTCCTTTGAAAATTGGAACCACCACACCCAGCGCCCACTCCTCCGGCACTCCTCCTGCATCTAACACTCTCCGACACAACTCCATGATCACGCCAATCCCTATCTCTCCACTCGCAATAATAATTTCAACACTCACTTCCGAGGGTCCAACAGCCTTTCCTGTTTTAATTTCCCCAATTACCTTCCGGGGGGCACTCAACTTTCATTTGGGTAGGGGTGTGCAGCCCGCAGCGCCGCACCTTGAGCCTTGCGAACTGAACAAAACTTGCAAAATGGGAAAATTTGGACCCTTGAGAACTAAATTTTGTTCAAAATTAGGCCACAAAAGTAGTTTAAAAATTTTGCTTGAAATGGGGGTCTTGTGAACTAAAACATTCTCAAATGGAACCTTTGCGAAGTGCCAGAGACGCCTGAAAAAGTGATCTTAAGGGCAACATGCCCATACCACGTTTTCAGATCGAGTGACCCCCCCCCCAGATTGCCTTCCTTCACCACTTCTTCCATCTCAACTTCCAACTAACCATCGCAACTGGCCCGTTCCACACATCAGCCTCCCTCTCTTGGTCTGGTCCCATTCATGGTGGGTCGTCTCATCATCTTAATTATGTCTCCATTTAATCTTTCCCAAACTCTAGAAACCCTATATTTCTCCTCGTTCTGAACAAATCTATCTGGCTAAAAGTTAAAGTGCAACGAGAGATTCATATACCAGGTGTCCCTAAAATATGAAAATTCCTGATTTTTTAATTGGTGTTAAAGCTTTCTAAATCAAAAAGTATCCCCATCTTAAAGGATAAGCTGAATATTGCTTTGCTACCAAAAAAAATGTGAATTTCTAATTTCATATAGGAAATTTCCTATAGGAAATTCAGCCTCTGATTTTATTTGAAATATAGCATATAAAACCTACTTTTGTGTTCCTATTACACGACATTTCTGTACCAAAATACAGGCCAGAAATCTTTGAGGGTCTAATCTATAGGAAATCATCACAACGACACCTTACATGATCCTCAAAGTCGGTCTGGCGGTGGGTGCACCTTTAAAGACCGCATCCGTTTCAAATGCATTACTCATTACCTTAGCATACGAATGGCATTGCTTCTAAGTACCTCGAGGAACTTATGTCGGATTATCAATCCAATATTTCTCTACACTCATCATCTAAAGGTCCTTTTAGCGCTGGTCCACAAAGTAAGACTATGGGAACCGGGCTTTTGCCATTGCAACTCCCCGTATGTGGAACAGCCAACCCGGTGGTTGTTAGAATGTACCAACTGTTTTCCCCCTTTTACAAAACTAGACTAAAGACATACCTTTCTTTTAATCCAGAGCGAGTTAGTTTTTGGGTGGGCAAATTGGCTCTGCTGATCCTCTTCTTTTTAATAATTGAAACGTTAAATCATTAGGTTTATATTTAGATTTATGGTTTGGTGTGATATGTTACATCACTTAGATACTTTGTTTTAGCGCTTTAAAATCAGACCTGACAATTATTCTTATTATTGGGTCCACATCTGCCTATCAACAACCTGTCCGTGTATTCCCCTGATTGCAGGCATCGCCTCACCATTTCTTTTTCCCTTCGCCTCTAGTACAAGTCATCTCCTGTCTCATTTCCTAATGAATGACATCCACTTCCTCTTAAATCCTCTTTCCTAAACCACCTAGTCGCCTCACAACACTTTTCATCACCGACCTCCAGCAACATCTAAATTCCCTTCCAATTTATCTCCCCAAAAACCTGTCCCATCCTGCACACATCCAAAGCCAGGTAACCATTTTCAACGTTTCCATTGAATATCACCCCACACTTAAACAGTTCTACCAACACTTTGCACTCCCCCCTTAACTGACTCCCCTCATCCTAATTAAAAGTTCTTTCTCATCACTCGACGCCCTACCACTTTGGTGGGGCATAACCATAATCCGCCATCCCTCAACATCCTCCTCCGCGAACAACCCATTACAATTGACATCACTCTCTTCATACCGTACCTCCACCCACCAGTTCACACATTTGCTCTTCACCACACTACTCCCACTAGTGCGTCCAGCTTTTTTGGCGGGGGGGGGGGGGCGGGGATAGGGGCACATATTTTTTTGGGGGGCAAGCATGTATTAAGTCTATTATTACGGAGAAAGGCCTATGGTTTGCTTTCCCCGTTATATTGGTGTGCGTACATAAAAATCACTAACTTCACAAGGGGGCAGGAGGGGACAATTCCCCCCACACGGGGGCATCTGCCCTCCTGCCCCTGGTTACGACGCCTCTTTCCTTCACTACTTCCTCCCCACAACACTATACCTTCTTCCCTCCATCCCTCCACCCTCATCAGCCTATGATCTTGGTCTTGGCCAAAATTGCTTGGCCAACTTCTTGACAACATTGGTCTGGGGCATTATGTGCACATTAAGTCCCAACCTTTTACCAGGATTGTAGCTCCCTGCACCTCCACCCTTACGTTCCTCCAACCTCCTCTTTCTCTACCCTCACAAACTTTGTTCCTTTCCCTTTCAAGCTCCCTACATTCCAACTCCCTAAGTGTAAGGTACTGTTGTGCCGAGCCAGCTTGTGCGTGGAGTGCCCATCCTCTTTTCTTATCGTTTGGGTCAGACTCCGCAGTATAAATTTCGCTGTGGGGCGTTTCGCCATTTATTCTTTCTCCTGCACAACGATTCATACCCTTACCCAACCGCTCATCGGAGCTTCCCGTCATATGGCAGGCATTTTTGGTTGTAGTTATAGGGTGCCCCGAGCGTGTATCCAGCTTCCCTTTCTCGAGTGGGCAACCCTCCCCATCGGTCCCATTTCTTTACACAATTTTCAGAGGCAATTTTTCGGGTTCACGAGTGTGGCGCCCGTCAAAAAGTCATCGTGTTGTGACCCACTTTTCGCATTTGTTTTTCCTCTTTTTTTCCCCTCCCAATTTTCTTTCTTCCACTTCTTATCCCTTTTCCCTTCCTCACTTCTCCGTTTTCTCCTCCATCCTGTCCAT
Source organism: Ophioderma brevispina (assembly GCA_023653785.1). Lineage (NCBI taxonomy): Eukaryota > Metazoa > Echinodermata > Ophiuroidea > Amphilepidida > Ophiodermatidae > Ophioderma > Ophioderma brevispina. The sequence continues at coordinate 2,175 of JAMKCH010028631.1, read as the reverse complement.
ATTTTTTGTCTTTGCGTCCTATTGTTTGGTGTCAGGGGGGCAGTATGCCCCCCTTCCAAGCCACACTGGCGACGCCCCTGGGTGCCACCACAAAATATCGTATCTCTTACCGTTAGGATTCCTAAGGCTTCAATAATCATATCAACTGTTGTTATACAGTGTGACATTTTGTCCCACCGTTAGTGTACACCAATATCTTTAATTATGACTCATAAACACACAATGAATATAGATCTATGTGCACAACTGAAAATAATTACTTTTTATTGTACTTTTAATGATTTTGAATATCTGCTCCAAAGTGCTTAGTTGGTTTCATAAAAATAGACATTTTCACTTAATCCCAACAATGCACTATTCCTAGGTAGAGTGTCACGATACGCATCCTAATCCTATTCTATCATGTCATACATAAACGCCGATATAATTCCACAACCGCCCGGCGGCAGAAGTCTCAAAACCGGAATATGGCATGGTGGGATATAGGAAAAAGGTCTATCACCACCTACTTCTAATGTGAAGCAAAACCCCTTGTGACTTATTCATCAATTCGTTTGCTACCGAAGACATGGAATCTCAAATAGGAATATCTTTTGCACCCATTTTTGCATTTCCTCCCCTTTTGTGGAGACAGAGATGTCATACTATGGCCACGTTTTTAAAATCAGTCAGATGTTTTTTCGTTTGGGTACCAGCTCCTACGTATTGTACCACCACTGTCAGTGTGTATAAATCTGCCTGTAGTGTCCATACGATCGGGGGGAAGAAATATGACTCAGTTCGACCCGATCTCGTGTGCCGTTAGTTTTTCACGTTAGTAAAGGGTACACCGTGTGTGTGTATACGTAATGTAATTAGTCCCTGCCACGAGTAATGAAGTAGCCGATGAAAATAAGGATTTGTGATCTTGTGATGTCTTGTGATTGTTGATTTGATTTGTTATGACTATGGTGTGTCCGTGGATATGTTTCGCGGAAGGCGCTCAGATGAATGTGATTGGTGGTATACATCCCGTGTTAACATGATGTCTTTTTTTGCGGCAAATTATCGTTTGCATGATAGCAGGTTGGATTAGCTTTAATGATTGACAATCAGTATACATGAAAGAACAATTACATTGTGAATTAATCGCCTTTATAACACCATTGTGCAAAGAAATAACATTTGGGATTATGGGATATTTTGTTTTGCACAACGATCTGGGAGAAAAATTACAGGTTTTGTCCCCGGTTAGTTTATTTATATGACATAAGTAGTGCTGAAACCACCAAGATTGTGGTGTCCATGTTCGCGAGCCAATTGATGTGCAGGATTCGCGTATTTTTGTTTTTCGTCTTGCGCGAAGGAAACTCTCGTGTTTTATAGTATCTAGAATCAAGTTATTTTTATTTCTTGTGAGACCCAGCCAATACTTGCTATGTACCTAGTAGAAAGAGATGTGAGGTAGAAGTATGAATGAATTATTGAGTATAATGTGGGGAAAAGAGGATTATTTTTTTTTATGTATAATGGATTTGGACGTCAAGTTCCATACAAGAATTGATAATGATATCGAAATGAGGCAAGTACAAAGGATCTGTTTAACACTTATGTTAATCATTAATGTTATTTACTGACTTTGAGCGCGCCTGTGTTTTGGAATAGAAGGAACACACAAGGCTTTTTGCACTCTCCATGTAACTTTAAAGCTATATTATTTTAGTGTCATCTCCTAACCGGTAAATTGGGGGCCAACATTCCTTTTTCCCAACCCCCCTTAAACCTGGACAACCCCACCCCCTTAAACCTGGACAACCCCCCTTACAACTTTTGCCAACCACCTTAAAACCACAACAAGCCCCCTTAAGCCCAGGCAACCCGCCCCTTAAACCCGGACAACCCCCTTAAACCCGGACAACCCACCTTAAACCCCAACAATCCCCGTAAGTCCAGACAACTTCCCCTAAACCCGGACAACCCCTTTAAACCAGACAACCCACCTTAACCCCAACAATCCCCCTTAACCCACAACCCCCTTCAAGCTGGAACACCCCTCTTAAAAATAAACCCGACAACCCCCCGTAAAACCCGACACCCACCTAAACTATCAGCGCGAGGCTACAGGTTCCCCACCCGCCTCACAGTTTCATCAAAATCGGACTAAACCCAACAACCCCCCTTAAGCGGGACAACCCC
>JAMKCH010028630.1:0-18408 GCA_023653785.1 Ophioderma brevispina | reverse complement strand
TTCTCGGCAGCGGGGCGGGGATGAGATGCCCTGACCAGGAAGTTGGAGAGATTACGATCTCTCCTAAACGCCTTCACAGGGGGTTCCTTGAATGTCTGTTGAGTGCTGGGATCACGTTGGCGAATCCTATAATTTTAACAATTATGTTGCGAATGGGAACATTGTGCGGGTGGTAGGTCAGAACAAGGGGTGTGCGATTGCACTGTTTTTTCTCAGATTCTTGAAGAAACTCGTCCCTGTCGAAAACCTGAACTTGTCAAGGGCCGAACGAGTAATATCCTCTGGATAGCCCCGTTGGTGAAAGAAGTTGAACTAATATTTTTCTTATCTAACTGTCTTGCGTCGCAGACCGATAGCCCCGTAAAGAGGGCAGGGCTTGAAGAATGAGGGCAATTATGGGGTAAAATAAAGTAAAAAAGAGTGCTTTACGGAATAAACTGCAATATATGATATTGAAGAAAACTCCTAGTTTTGTATGTAATGTGAGTACAGTTGCAACTCCTAGAATTGCAACTCCTAGAATTGTATGTTTTTTTTTTTTTTTTTTTTTGGGTGTGTGTGTGAGCAAATCCTCCATTCTGGTACCGTCTGGTTTGTGACACCGGAGATTGTAGATACAACCATCTCTTGGTGTTGTCCAAAAGTCAGCCATCCAGCATTAATCGTTTGACAATCCCATTAGGGTGAAACTCAGAGTAAGGGATTCATTAGCAGAAGGTCTAAACTTTTAATATTTATTTCGCTCTCTCTTTATTGAGATTGAGCACTCTAATTCAAAAAGTAGTCTGCCTGATAAATATGTCGTTAATGTTACATATATGTTATATAGAACTGCATTTAAATGCACTTTGTTTTGCCTTGTTTTAGGGAGAAATTGGCCCTAGATCAAATAAGAAAAATAACGCTAGCTCCCTTAGTTATGGTGATCGTCAGATTTTCCTCTAGGGATAAACATTGTGGTTAAGATGCGACCATGAAACATCATTCCTCTGATGATCGGTTATCCAGTGATCGAAAGTGAGTAACGGTTGCATTTCCAGAGGTTTACACTTTGAAATTTGTTGTACGCTCTCTCTGTAATGGGTGAGCATACTATTTTAGAAGAGTAGTATCCGTATCACAAGAAGACAAGGCATACTTACTTGCGTGAGGAGGAGAACCGTATCACTGATGTCTTTATGCTTGTGATGCACTCTGATGTCGCTCATTACCTTTTTATTGTTGATCTCAAATTCAATGCTTGCATTTTTTAGGCCTTTCATATTTCGGACACCCCAGACACGGATCTGTGAACGAAGAAAATTAGGAAGAGAGAGGGAGAGAGAGCGGGAGAGCGGAGAACGAGGAGTGAGTCGCGGAGCGAGATGAGCTAGGTATGTACTTATCACCATCATACAAATTAACCAATAGCAATATCAAAAAATACTTTCCTTTTGTACACGCGAATCAATAAAAATCATGCTACGATCATGTTGGTCAGTTGATTGGTATTAAAATTTATGTTAATCACCGTTTTGTCATTAATGATATTCAACTTTGTATAATTGGAGATCTGGGTATGTCCATAAATTAGGGGTCTGGTGCCCCCTTTCAACATTACATATGACACATTATTTTGACATCTACAAAAGATTAAGAAATGCTTAAGGGACCAAATCAATACTCAACCGGCGGGCATTGTCCGGTTCTGACAGGTTCCAGGCGGTTCATTTAATCCGCTCAATCTTCTGAATCCTTTAATATTCTGAATCCTTTAAAACTCAAAGAATTAATTGAACCGTGCGGAACCGGGCAGAACCGGAAAACACCCGCCAGTTGGGTATTGAATTCGTCACTAACCTGTCACTTGGGTAAAAACAAACCCTTTTCAGAACCTAACACGTTTCGTTCACATTCACAGTTCATTCTGTAAACGCGAGGTAAGCTCTGACATTTGTGTCATTTTAGTGCTCTTTAGGCAGGAAGTAATACATACCCATGTATGAAATGTAAGAATACCCTAAGCTCTATTACCTCAACTTGCGTTTTGGTCATTTTGGGCAAAATTCCCTTCGGGATTTCGTACACTCTATCTGATCCACTGTTTGGTTTCTGTACAAGACTCGTATTATCAGGCTGCGAAAAGAACGAAAGGTGGTGTAAGCAATTACAATAGGCTTGACGATTAGCTAGAAAAAATAGTTACATTGACAGATATCTGTACACAAAACTATACAACACTATAGAAGGCATCATAATCTACCGCCCGACCCAGTTTAAAGACCACCGGTTGTTTGGTTTTGTTGGTTGAGTGCATAGAAGATATGTTGTTACTACTACTACTACTACTACTACTACTACTACTACTACTACTGGTGAACGGAAAGTTTACCGGAGAGAGTGCCCGCGCATGCGTAGTCAGTTTTGTTTGTTACGAAAGGCTCCATACAAGTGTAATTGGATATTTGTTATACTGAAGCATGCAAGCCTCATAAAAAGATGTACATTATATTAATTAGCAATATATATAGGAGTGGCATAGTGGTTCTTGGAGGGCAAAACCTCATTTTCGCATGTTTTCAGGTCGAATGAACACTAAATGGAATTGCCAAAAACAACAACCTCCTATTACATACATACCAGCATACCACCCAGCGTTAACCTGCTCAATATATAAATAGCGCGGTCAATTCAAGTGACTTTTCTGGCCCATGCTTTATCATTGAGATGTGGTCATTGTGTTGTCTTCCAAAGTCTGCTTTGTGAGAAGACTCATATATAATCCAAGTCTTAGCACTCATTGCGCTACATCGGCGTAAGCTAATAGGTATTTTGGTACTTTTCATAAAGGGCTGCCTCATGTAGCCTCTTTGTAGCTTTACAGACAAAAGGCCTATCTAGGCATCACTTGCGGGCGTCATAGATACAAGTGTCTCGATACAAGGGTATCGTGGGGATAAAAAACACCTTGCGCACATGATAAAGTACTCGTAAAACACCAACTCAAAATTGTTGTTGGAATGATTATAGAGGGCCTCCTTTCTCTCCTTATCTGATGATGTTCTTTCCCTATTACTTCAGCGACAATCCTATGTTTTCCTATGATATCAAGAAGACGTGTAACAATTTGATGTTATCTTGCTGTGTGTTAATCGTACTGTCATATTCTTTGAATTTGTGATAAATCCCGAAACATTTTTGGATGGTTCGAAAATTGATCAGGGTGTAATAGAAAACCCAAACTGGTCGAAAGCTGTATTGCATTTTGAAAGAGCTTGCTCTATCTCCGCCTTAGAGGGTAGCTACTATTAGGGAATCATCTATTACTTTAATGTCCCGTGCTTCTCAATACAGTGTAGGTCCTTTGAGCCACTTGGTAAATACTCTGGTCCCACTAGCAAGACCAATACAAAGTGCTTTAATTTGCCACATCTGACATTTGCATTTCCATAAATACAAATACTTTCGATTTTCTGATGCTATTGGTACAGGATAATACGCATCTTTGAGGTCAAACGAAGCCATAAAGCACGATGTCTATGTTCTACAGTCATTCAGGTTGGACAAATCCAAAATCATCCTTACACCCCCATCTTTGTTTGGCCTAGTAAAATATTAAAACAAATTGTCCATCTTCCGACACAGCTGGTTCAATAACTCCCTAATTATATAGCTATTTTAGAAGGGGTAAGCCTGTATGCATGATTCTAGCAGAACATATTGTTATATAGCCTCCATTTTTCTGATTAAAGATATTAACTTGATTTTCAATTTTATTTAAGAAAAAGGTTTCTCATGGAAAAGCACTTTGTTTATTATGGAAATCCCCTTTTGCTATATTGAGATCAGACCAGGTGTTATTTACTAGATAGATTGTGCAAGAGAAGTGGAATTCCCCTAGTGTTGTTTGTGCAAAATAAACCTGTTATTTACATCAAGCAAGAGGTGTATGGGAATTCCCCAAGATGTAAATTTAGGAACTGAGTCAACTTGTTTATGCTTTCAGATAAAAACAGATTGCATAAATGGGGATTCCCTATCAAGTTATAATTGTGAGGTGATGCAATGTAGATGATGTAATTTATGTGAAATCTGATTTGACAGTGCTAGGTTATGTTTATGCATGATGATGATGTAATGATTATTGTTAGAAAGGCGAATCTAGCTGTGAGAAGTTATATACTTGTCACTGGGAAGACTCAGGGGCCAGCAGTAGTAACCAGGAAGCTATACAGTATAGTTATAGCTAGTTTTAATCTACATTCTTAAACACTTGAGATTGTTTACGCAATTTCATTGGTTCCTAGCCGTGTGATATTCGACGATATCACACGGTACAGCGCGTACGCGTCGGCGCGATACGCATACGCACTGCTCGGGCCAATCGAATGCGCAGAGTAACAATGGACTGATCGATTTAAAATGCTCGGGTAGTTCGTTGGATAAAATCTACCATAATTTTAGGAATATGTTACTAACAGCTTCTTATTTTGATAAAAGTGTTAAAGAATGAGAATAAAGGTATTGTTTTTAGCCTCTGCCGTGTGTCTATCGTGTCATATCACACGGGCTACAGCACTATTTTAGCGTAAAACAACTCGGCTGCGCCTCGTTGTGATATGACACGATAGACACACGGCAGAGGCTAAAAACAATACCTTTATTCTCTAAATAATGGTAGATTTGACCTTTACATATTGCCAGGATTTATAAAATATTGGATGCCGCCGGAGCTTGATAGCTAAAGTGTCTGCTGTCGTTTTTTAAGCCAGAAGAGCTTCAGTTTTGGAATCAAAAAGATATTCCAGTTTGTGGTCCTATATGAGGACTTACAGCTTGCAGTAAGTTGGCCCCAGGAAGCAAATCTGTCACCGGTACGCCAGGCTTGCACAAATGCGCATACCGTGAGTTGAGATCTGATTTTAACAGTTTTTGTCTCAACATATTAAGCTCAAAGTTGGCATTAGCCAGTTATGCAAGATCCTGATCTTTAGATGAAATGCTACTCATATCTCGAGGTTATCTCATTGAATCTTGTGGTGGAACCAATACGAAACGAAATCTGGCACCTGCTAGCAACCGGCAAAGATTCTTCATTATACCATGGTGCAAACGTAGTGAACATTGATGTTCATTGTTCGATAAAACGCTTACTTGAACATCAACATTGTAATTTATATCATAAGTATTAGATATTTTTCAAATGGTCTGAATGTGCACGATGAAAAATACCAAGTCAATATCGCAATATCTGAAATGAAAACCGCTATTTACTTATTTACTTACATCTGAGCAAAGTTCACAAAGTGTAAGAAGTTGCCCTGCTGTGTTGTTTCCCTTGTATAATGTATGCCATGCTAACTTGGCCTGGTTTGTCACTGGCACAAGGGAGCGTCCAAGAAATTCACTTTCATCTCTGATGACCTTTCCAAATCAAAATACAAATCGTATTTAGTGCTAAAGACGTCCAGAGCGCTAACTTTAACAAAAGCCATACGCAGACAATACTTACACGCGTCTACAAAGGATTGTCCTATCCGCCCATTTGCAATTACTATAAATCATTTTGACCGTTATAAAAATAGTCATAGAAACTTTCTTAAGAAATAACAAAATAGGGAAGTTTATGTATGTGTTTTCTTTCTTTTTTAACTTTTACAAGGGCAAATACCTTTTGTAATAAAAGTTTCAATACGGGATGGATATGGGTGGTTAGTCCAATTTATAAGTTTGCTTCATTGACTATGTCTGGTTGAAGACATTTCCAACCTCCACATTAAAAGACAATTTTAAGGTGAAATAAAGTCCATCGTATAATAGTGCATACATATTGTATTGAGAAGCTGTAGTTCAACCATGTCTCAACTCTTACCACGTCCAAGTAGTATTCATACTATTTGACAATTTAAACCGGCACTGTAACATTTTCACAAAATATGAAATTTCTTCAATTTGCTCTCAAATTATAGTCTAGGCCATTGGAAGAACAGAGATACATTGTACACATAAAAATAACATACACAAAATACAGATAGGGACGTTAATAAGAGGTTAAAGACATCCAAGTAATTTGTAGGCTAACTTTTAAGTTTTCCATAACTTTAATCAACAAATGTGTATATTACATGAATATCATAGACTCGTACTCATTGATATTAAAACCACAAAGGTCACAGACCCGTCAAACAAGGTACATGCCGTGGGAAACGTGCATAGTTTTCTTGTGTTAAACGCCATTCCCTCGTCTGCTGAATTAATGTCGCCGGCGACATTAATTATAAAATCGTCCTGTTTACCCATAAGGACGCTGATTTGGTCTTAATCATTTCAGGTGAGGGCTATAAAAAAGCTTTACAACCATGCAAAAATATCAATTTTGAAAAATCTTGAGGGCGCACTATTTTTCAAATGAGCCAGTGTCTCTTTAACGTTCATAGACTCCTCTGTGAGATGTTGTAGTTAGATAATTTGAAATATTAAGGGATTATATCAAATCAGGTTTGTAATTTTTAATCAAAAATTTGCTATTGAATACTTTTCACTGAGACTGAATTGCATTTCACTATTAAAATTTCTTCATTTATAAAGTCTGCCAAATTTTGCTCCACCGATTGGCAACCACATTGGATGGCAATCCATTTAAAAGTGTTAAAAAGAGAATTCGAAATTGATCCTCTTTGAGCAAAAATTATTATATATTAATGATCTCCCACTATAAAAAATACTCCAATTTAATTTAATTTGCCGTTAACACAAACATTTTATTTTCACATCATGACCCTATAACATTTGAAACAATCATAAGTATTAAATTAATTAACATTTCCAATTGGTATAAACTAAATCTTACAATAAGAAAACTAATTACATGATATTGAAAAACAAACACAGTAAACAAAACATAAAACAAGTTCAGACTGCTAAATTTCTAGGCCTACTCTTTGATTAGAATTTATCATGAACCTTTCAGACACAGCTCGTTTCTAAAATAGTTTCAAAATACAATGGTATGATCCGCAATGTTCGAACTTCCTCCCACCTAAGTAACTGAAGACATTGTATAATTCTCTTGTATTACCTCCTATTTCTTATGGAGCAATGATTCCAATATTGCCAATCTCGACTCGCTCCTTTTACTTCAAAAGAGAATCATAAGAACATGCACTAACTCGATTTGGTTTACTCAAACTGATCCCCTTTTTTCGTCTCTCAAAACCCTTAAAATTTATAACATCTATTAACTACAGTTAGCATCTTTCATGTTCCAATTTTATCGTGATCTTATCCCAGCTGACCTCATCCCTGATGATTTTTTTTAACATTGGCAAACTCTCCACATTTTAAAGACATCAAATTTGATATTCATGCCACATGGTTTAAGGATGTTCAACTTGAAGATGATAGCTTGGTCGTTTCGTCTTCTCTGCTCGCTTATGTACTTGCTTTAAAGCAGTAACTGTGATATCCTCTATGGTATGGATTAACTGGCGATGTTCCCCGGAGAGAAACATCCCTACGATGTTCTTGAACTAATTTACTATAGTCTCCCCTCAGTTTCTCCAATGTAGAGGACTTGATTTGAAGCTTGCATTCCAATGGCTAGATCACTTGGGAATGAAGTACAAGCAAGTTGTGTTTGATAGGTAGATTCCAGTAGGCTTGCGGGGGGTGGGTGGTGCGGATTCGCCATAAAGTGGACCTTTTGCGTACAAAAAAAACCTGATTTTGTTTTTTTTTTCGGCTCGCTGCGCTCGCCGGTTGACCCAAAATTTTTCACCGTCGTCAAAAACAGTACAATAACAATAGCGGTGCGTAATACAATTAAGTTATTCATTCATATACCATGCATCACAACCCTTACAACTAAAAAATAAAGCCAACCAGCACACTTTTAAATCACAAGCGGACCTTCAAAATGACAAAGCGGACCTTCAACATCATAAAGCGGACCTTTGCCATTTTTTGGGGGGCGATCCGCACACCCCCTGCCTACGGCCCTGTGTGTTGCAACGTCTACGCCTACAAAGTGTGGTGCCAGGGAAGGCAGCGGTTTCCTGAGGTGAAGTGGGAATTTGTGCCAAAAAGACTGGTGTCACGATGGAGGGCTACGGACTCCTTGGTGGTATCATGTTCACGTAATATCTTTAAAGGTCCATGGCCCGATCGCTAATAGCCTCGTCCCCAGAAGCCCCAGATTTTACCGGAAGTGGTCAACATTTTGGTATCAGAAGAAAGCTACTATTTTTCTCATTTACTCTGTGAAATCTTAGGGCCAAAGGATGTTTGGTTTGGAAATTATGAGCGAAAATGTGCCCCATTTTGGTTGACCAATATTAATCTTAATCACGTTTTTAGGTCTTACATCACAACGGATTGAAATATCGGCGCGAAACTTTACAGATGAGGTTTTGGGGTGAAGGCCAGTCTATCAAAATGAAAATTTCATATCCTTAAATCGGGTCATCCACCTTTAAAGCCACTATCAGTCATTTTTTCCAAATTCAAAATGCCCATTTTGTCTCTTAATTGCTAGTGTTAGGTCATATTAACATCTTATACTACCTTTCTTTGTGAAAAACAAACACTAGGCATTTTAAAGCAGTCTTGAAGATGCCATATACGACTATTCCAGGTCTTAAAGAGTCGGATCCCGACTTTTATTAGTAAACAAAGCATAAAAATCATAATATCTTGACAAATACGACGTGTTATGCTTAGCCACTTACAGGGTTCTTTACTACAACAATTCCCAATACAACAGTGCAAAAAAGTTGACTTTGATGAAAAATAGGGGGCACGATTTGTTTACAATGTGAATAAATCGCTGATAGTGGCTTTAAGTTGCGCGTTCTGGCACCACTGCACATAACGGGTCTGTTTATTTTTATTTATTAAAACTTCTTTGCCTGGGGAACAAAATGCAGTGATAAACACTGTTCTTCCCAATTGGCCCGGGGTTCAAACATAATACATTAAACATAGACAATCATACAAAGCAAATAATGTACACAGAATAATATATATTAAAATATACATTTAAAAACGTGCAGAACATGCAAGATCAAACGAATAGGTGGCCATGACGCACAAAGGACTGCTGACCAGGGGGCATGAAAGTGGACAGGGCCAAGGGGGCAAGCCATCCAACATGAGCAGGGAGGGTGAAAAAAGATAACAATAAAAACCGGGACAGCAAGCACAAGGGTTGCCCCTACCACCCAAATTACAACCCCGTCCCAGGTTGGAGGCAGCTCCCCCCTTGCACCCACATGCAACAGCCTAGCGGCAGAAATACGCATTGCCCCTAAAAAATAAATTAGTATCAAATTAGATACAGGCCAACTAATCACTGGAACCTGTTATGTAATACATACTAACAGTACTAGCCATACAAAAAAATTAACAGATGTAATGATATAGGATTATTAATTATTACAAGTGCTTTGAAGCGTGGCTGCAAGATTGGTGGTAAGGGAGATGTTGCATCGGATGGGGCGATTGTTAAAGCGAAAAAAAGCAAAAAAAAAGAAAAAAAAAATAATATAAAAAAAAAAAAAAAAAATAAAAAAAAAAACCAAATAAAAACGAAAAGGAAGAACACCCCTGGGGGAAGCATATTTCCTTTGGCCGAACACTATACACAAGAGGAATGGAATACCAGATTACCACGGGTACCAGCTCTGGTCAAATGGTTGTGACTTAGATATCACTGTATGAAAAATAGTGCACAGTGGTAAAGGAAGGGAATTAGTCAGGCTTTTGTATACCAAAAATATTGCGATGGTTTATCGCCGACGACAGCTGCGTTTTTCCATTTAATGTGTTGAGCAGTAATCAGTTGGGTACCTACGAGGAAGACACAGAATTATTTGCGGCTGTGTTTTGTAGGGGACGTCACAGTTTAATGAGGAGAGTTTTATTGGCATTTCACCACACGACATCACAGTAGTCAAAGTGGGGAATTATTAAAGCTTTGTTTATAACAAGTAAGAGTATCTCTGGGCAAAATATGTCTGAGTCTTCTGAGAAGCCCATTGCGTGGGAAACTTTGCGTGTTATTTTGGAAAGTGGGCAGATCCATGTAAGGAAAGAATCAAGCCAGACACCAGAATTTGAATAGTATCAACATTTCAATTTGAGTACCATGGATGCAACTGCAAGATCGACAGCATCTCTACGAGCAAGCTTGTAGTGACAAGCAACAATACCGTAGTTTTTGACATTAGAGTCAGGGGGTGAAAAAACCAAGAAAAAATTGGTATTGAGCCATTCAGCAACCCGGTAAGTTCGGTTTTTAGAACGTCGTTAATACCACGAAAGTTTTGCCCTAACAAAAGATTGCTGTGTCATCAGCGTAGAGAGAGTGACTTAGAGTTGCATGAGTTACTATGCTGGAGAGCTCTAGGTGATGTAAGAGTAAACAAGCAAAGGCCCCGTATAGAAACCTTGGGGGGACCCCAAAATTAACTGGGGCAGAGGTGGATAATTTCCCCATTTTGGTAATTTGCTGAGCCTCGAGAATGATCCAAAACCAGTTGAGTTCCCGGCCATGCCCCCTAAGTATGAAGTTTATTGATTAGGCACGGTGGGGACCGTGTCAAATGCCTTCTTTAAATCTAAAAACACTGCACCAGTAAAAAGGCCAGCGTTAAATTATCAGAAGGTAATCAGTGACTTCAAGAAGGGCAGGTTTGCGTGGAGTGCTTTGACCATGGAAATCGATCTGGTTTAAAATTATAGAGCGCCATGGTACTAAATTTTCAAAAAATTTTCATTTACTGATGGGATGACAGATATGGGTCTGTTGTTATTAGTTGCTAAGTAAGGTGATCACCCTCTTTAAAAATTGGTGACACCCTGCTTTTTTCCCATGGTGAAGGTTTACAACTCAAGAGGAGAGACTAAGGTTCATGATGTCAAGTTAAAGCCTGTTAATACTGTCAGCACCATCTTGACGGAGTTTAGGACTTTTTATATTGTCAGACCAGTTGATTTATTGCAGTCTATGCCCTTCAGAAAGCTCAAGAACATCATCCGCCACGATCTTGGTAAAGCAGACCTACTCTCCTCTGGTATTGTCTCCTCAGTACATGAACATTCATCATAAGTTGGTTATTGGTGGTGAAGGATCAGCCAGATTCGTCCTATATTGGAAAAAAAAAAACTGTTAAAATGTCAGCAATATATTTACCATTCGTTATTATGTTTTCGCCATCCTATGGGTTATTAGAGGCGCTTGGAAACCAGGAGAAACAGATTTAACAGTCTTCCACAATTTATGTGAGTTTGAGCCAGCTTTCCATTGATTGAGGAATAAAAAATCACGCTGGTCTAACAGCAAATGGTAGCTTGTTTCTGAGGTGTCTGGTACGTCCCAATCAACCTCATTAAGAGAATTATGAACAGGGTTTTAGCACCGGTTTTTAAAAGCTCTATACGAATGGCAACGGTGGGCGGGGGTACTCAGCATTATCATGAGGGGGGTTGTTAGGTATTTGAACCTCTTTAAAAGGGGGTCGTGAGCATCACAGATAGAAACAAACAAATCCTCAAATATATTCAAGGCTAAAGTCTGGGTTATCAGGAGCCTCAATTCGTGCCCAAGGAAACCTGTTCCAGGGCACTAATAAAAGCCAAAGCATCAACGACGATACGAGCGAGCTTTAATAATATGTGGTGGCCCTTTAGTACGATAAGGGTTTTTTAATGTTTTTTTTTTTTTTTTTTTTTTTTTTGGTTTTTTTTTTTTTTTTTTTTTTTTTTTTTTTTTTTTTTTCCATAAGTTTAGAGAATGATCACTGAGACGTCGTGTAATAACCCCGTTTCGGCATATTTCAGGGCGTGAAGTCCAGATGTGATCAATAACAAAGTGAGAAAAGTTTGAGTTATACGAGTAGGGCTTAATAATTTGCTTAAGGTGATAAGTCTTCATATAATACCATGAAGCTTTTCTGATTTCCCAGTCCGTAGGTTTAGATGCCTTGCAATTGAAATCTCCAAAACATACAATCTCCCCCAGGTGTGTGCGAGAGAAGCAGCACTATAGACGTTAATTTCACCAGCAAAGAATTGAGATATTCAAAAGCGGGTTGTTAAAACAGACATTTGGAATGTAATTTGTAAAACAACTCCCTGCAGAATAGGGCGAGTTTTAGGAAGGGATATGATCACCAAAGGGTGTCAACCTCACAGTTGTTTAACAAAGAAACACTTATGAGGCGAGCATCCACCCGATTGTTCACATAAATCAAAACCCCGCCATAGCCGTCTTTACGATCACATCGTAGAGATTGTATTTGGATATGAATTCCAGAATCATCAATAATCATTAAGCCATGACTCTGAAATTCCAAGAACATCAGGGTCACTCTCAAGAACAATAAGTTCTCAAATTCGTCCATCTTATTTAAAATGGACTCTGAGCATTAAGATGCAAAAATTTTAAGCCTTTGAGATGTTTCAAAGCACCCACGTGGATGACGAAATCCACCAAATTAGATGGGCTAGTATCGGTGATTGTGGCAAGGTTTTCAGAGTTGCAACTAATACTCGGTAACTCATTTATCATGCAACGTGGACCATAATCCATGACCCATCAGTTTGTTGACATAAAAGTTGTATTCTGTGACAGCTAGCTGGCCACAAGTAATTGCCATTGACAGGGATTTTTACAGTATAACATGTCACACTACGGTGGTTGGGGGTTAGCAATCGGGCGATTGCAACAGATACAGGGATTTAGAACGACCGGGGTATTTCAACATCATTAGATAACGTTATACGGTGGCCATGATATGTACTACATGAGTTAGAGTTATACAAGACAGGTTTGCCATAAATAAAATACCCTTTGTACTAGTTGAGTCAAGGTCTTTTTTAAAATTTAATGGACAGTAACGAGGGTATGCGTTCTAATGAAAAAGGAACACTGAAGTGCAAGTCCATAAGTATACGTTGTAAGTGAAAAAGAGGACTGGTAGCAGTCTCAAATCTTCCCGTAAAGAAAGCCATATTCAGGTTACAGTAGGCTGAATAAGCATGTCATCTTGAAAGGATTGATCCAGTCTAGTTACTACAGCAGTTGAGGAAAAATATTCCATAGAATTCCAGGGATGCAATAGATAAGGATGATACACCATGTTGGTTTTGTTTGAATTGAAGTGAATCAGACCTAATCCAAGCAGTATAAAAAGGTGATTTACTGACCATGTTCAGGGAGTTGTCCTTGAAGAGGTTAACTGGAGATGTATTGCAAGCAAAGAGGATGATGATTGATGATGAGATGACATGTAACTATGTTATATGTGTATACAGTATAACCAGTGTTCACAAAACAGGAGATCCGGAGTTTATCAAACATGTTAAAAACTCACAAATTCAACTCCACAAGAGGCATATAAAGTGTCCAGTAGATACTAGGAGTAGTTAAAAATAAACTGGTGCAGACATTAACACACAGCACTGGATAAAACATCACATAAGAAAGCAACAAAGGAGAGCTGTGAACTCTTGTGGCATCTTGGTGGGTGCCATCATGTTGATGGCGGGGTAGAACGTAATCACCTGTGGAGTACGTTCATTGGATTGTGTTGTTGGCAGTTTGCAGACCGTCCTCCCTGCTGATGGATTGATATATATCAATAAATAAATTAAGTATAGACAGGGATCCTAAATAAATCGGGATAGGACACTCGATCAAAAGAATGGAGACATTCTACATGAAATCTGTACCTTATGGATCGCCGGTCGTACGTGGCGTATTACGCTACGTTATTCCCGGTCATACGTCATGCTGCATAAATTATTAGTTAATTAGGTAGCTTATCGAAAATGGTGGCGCTATCACTATCGATATCGAAATCGTCTGTGGGCATTTGTACACAGTGTCACCCGCCTGGTATAGACCTCTTGAAAGGCAACCGTTACTCTTGAGTTTCACGGCATACCCTCACCTATCATCACTGGGTATCCGATCTTCAGACGGATGATGTTTCATGGTCCTGTCTTAACCAAAAGGCATGTTGCTGTAAATACGTCTATTCGATTTTGTTCTCTGCAGTGATAATGCTTTCTCTAATTCCGGGCGCTACCTTTTTATTTTCAGGGACTACATCTCAACGCTCTACCATTAGTAATGTCCCCATCTCATCACCATTATTGCTACTCCCATTTAAACAATTATATTGCATATTGTATATTCTTGTATACACTGTCGTTTTCTTAGCCTATACGGCAGATACACCCTGTCTACCGCGCCAGCTATGCACAGTAAACGCTCGGCTAGTTGCGATGCAGTACCTGCAAATAGAGCTTCCAAAGTTCATTCACAGTTTAGGAATACAGTGATGTGTCTACTCTACAGTACCTACCCAATGGCTATCCTGTAGTTGTTCACCAGGTGGAGAGAATGTGGATATGGTTTAGACGGTAACGAAGTAGACTACACGCAGCTACCACGTAATCTAGCCCTACCGCTCAGTTACAGCCGCCAGCCATTTTGATGAAGACCAATTTAGTGCGCTATACTATAAAACACTTGTTCCTCAATTTTTTTCATCGGTTTCTAGGGAAAAATATTACAAAATTCTAATAATCTGCATCATAAAAAAACCCATATTCCAGCACGTTTAGAGGCGTGTGGGGCAGTTGGATCATCGCTCACCTCATACGCATTATGTTGTTGGGTTTCGAGCCCCCGCGTCCATGTGTGTTCTGCACTTTGGCAAGGCACTTTACCTCCTTACAGCTCCTACCTCTCTCTACCCAGGAGTACAATAGGTACCGGCTTCTGCTGGGAAATGCAAAACAGACTCGTTTGTTGTCCGGAGGAGTGGCCGACCCCAGCCCCCCGAGCAACATATGAGGGAAGCTAGCAGCCCAAACTGCCAAAGAACAGAGGATGTCTCTCCGCCTGCGGACGCACCATTTGCATTTTTCTAACAAACATTTTTCAGTGCTTATTTTGTTATTGTGTGTTTTGGTATTTTTTTCCTTCAATGTGCACCATGAGCACCCCAGGTGGAATATGCGCGTTAAACAAGTCGCTTGTTTAATTATTTTATTAAACTTGTTTTGATGAACTTGTCATAATATAAATACAGCTGGCAACGCTTTATTAAAATTGGTGATGGTGTAAGTTGTTTTGGTTAACCGTCCACCAAATAGCGCCCCTTTCCCTTCCCGATTTCGATGCAACGTCACACAATTGGGGTCCATTTTTTTTGGTCTTTTAACATTAACGTGTCGGACATTCACAAGTCCATGCCCCCCCCCCCCCTCCACAATCCGAGCTACGACGCCACTGAATAAAACGCTCAGAGTGAATTCTACATAGATACTAATTAATAATTTGTATTTTAACGCGTGACATATATCCACGTAAACGTGAATCAAGCAAGGCGCTGTGCGGCTGCCATGACAGGCTCTCAGCACATCAAGAACATCATACCAGAACAGATTTATGTCCAAGAATCTCATTTAGAAGCAGGAGGAAACCGGAGTACCCGGAGCTGCGGGAACGAGTATGGATCGAGAAACCAATTCACATAAAGACCACGAGACGAAGCCCCTGCCGGGGATCGAGCCCGAGACCTCATTGGTGAAAGGGCGAGGGAAGATACGCTACGCCAACCCGTTTTCCCCCTGGAACGGGGGTGGGGGGCGTTTAATAATTAAATACACAACAGCAACAAAATACAAACAACAACATCTACACATCTCGTCACAATCCAACTTCATGCAGACCATCGGTCGAGTCCTTGTCATCGGTGAACTCTGAAATCAGAATATCATCATACACCAGTTTTGATTCCAGACGGGCTCAAAGTATCATGGAATACAACAGAGACTTTCTTGTCTGCGAGAGGAAGGTGACATATGCGATGGGATCTGAAAAGCAACATCAACCATCAACATTTAACTAGTTGATCCAAACGAACGAGATTCAATATCTGGGACAACGGACATATCAATTTCTTATCGCAGTTAACCTCCGCAACGGCTGTTTAATGACAGAACATACACTTTTGCCTTAAGAAGTTGGAATAAAATATTTTTTTAACCACTTAGTGGATGAAGTTCTTACAGTTGCGATTTTTTATGATATGTGTATTCGTCCACAACGACTTGATTGATCAAGTCTTTCTTTCCAAAGAACAGCAGATTAAAGGAATTTCTTCACTCAGTCAGTTTTACAGATAACACATTTTGGGATTAATTTCAGTATAGAAATGTTCACTAGTAACTGTTTTAAATGTCAATCAGTGCGCAAGACTTCGCGGCATACTGTCCACAAGTTGTTTATGATGTCAATGGGCAAAGCGTCCCACTCATCGGTCAGCCTGAGCTAACTCCGGTAGAGTTTGAGGAAGATTGTCATGGTCCATTGATGGCTCGGCCTAAGCAATCCCAGCCCATACTCGATAGGGTTCATACAAGGAGAGCAAGCAGGCCATGTATCTGCTCCACCCCCTCAGCCTCAGAAATTGTCTCACTTGCCAGCGGCCCCGTATGGCGTGGCGTTGTCTCTTGGTCAACCGAAATTGTTTGCATAAAACCCTTCTTGCATGTGGCAGACGGTGTTTTTCCAGAATGTCAAGGTATATGACGAACACACGGCGTTCATGTTTCCATCTGGGACCACCGGGCAGCGACGTTTTTTTTCCGCCATAATGAATACCGGCCATGGGCATACATTCCGGCCCATTCCTGAATACAGTCACCATCTGGTGTCAAGGATGTAAGCGGGCACAGCTCTCCAGAATACAATACGTCGCAAGTGTACGAGCTGTAATCTTATGTGCTCCCTATCCCAGCGGAGTCGAGCAACTCTGTGGTTAACACTTAGGCGGGGACATTTTGTCATTCATCTTACTCGGTAATCATGTTGAAGCAATTTCGACTCGTTTGGTTGGCGGGAAACGTTTGATCCATAATGTCTTCGCCACAAACGACGAAGATGACTAGCAGTCGGCGATCATCTCGTCTGATATTCAATCGTGGTCGGCCTGGATATTTTCGTGGCCTCAAATGAGCCACCTCTCGATGATGTCTGAGGAGTTTACAGACCGTACTCTGCGATATCCCGACTTGGTTTCTTTGTACCATTTCCATCGTAGTGCAAAGCACTCTCTACTAATGACAATACCGTTGGACGAGGTATAGTCTATAGACCTCTGTGTCGGTTTCTGTTGAAAAGGTAAGAAACACTCTGAAAAACCGCGGGGCCTCGTTTGCACCAAGCTTGGAGCGGGAAAAGGAACAAACACGACTCATCGCCTTTTTAATAGCTCCAACAAATGCATTTGTTACGTATTCAAAATTTACATGGAATTTACCTTCACCTGTGGATGGGGACTCATGTACATTCACCTACTCTAATATGTTACATAGGCGTTCAATAGAAATCGTTTTTAAGATTAGGTCTGAAAAAAGTATTTTCCAACTTATTGGTCACCAGTGTACAAATTTCCGAATTTCTTATAGAGTAAATCGAATCTGCATGTAAAAATTAAGGCACACATGCTATGCTTTGGCACGGTTCAGATATTTTTTTATAATGCAAAAAAGACTACCGGTGCTGTATTGTTCAAGTAAAAATGTCACCTAAGGCAGGGGCGGCCGTCCCCTATCATTTGTTTCAACAAATAAAAGGAAAAAAGAGGGAAGGAGAAGAAAAGAAACTCGATCTGTTTCCCGACTGAACAAGACACAGTCGAGAATGCTGAGAGCGGAACTTGTAGAAGGTAGCATTTTTACTGAAAATCAAGTGTTTCACTCCTGTCCCCCATATGACCTTTGAGCAAAATTTCCATTAAGTAACTTTTGTAGGGAATGCCAAACTACACTACACACATACATTGATCTACGTGACATCCTATGTATCTGTAGAAGGAGTAGTGATTGAAGTGTACGTAATTTGAAGTATTTTGACCTTGAACCTCTACACCATGGGTCAAGTGATGGGGTCAGCATTGACTTTTATGACCTCGTCATCAAGTACTCTAACAGACGGGATAAAAAGATTTTCTATTTAACCTGGTTTTAAATTTTACACACAGTACAGTTCATTGACCCCTTACTACACCCAGATGACCATTGATCAACATTTCATTAATCACTTTTGTGGGGGATGTTCAAAGCTGAAGGCTCACCCCACATACATTAGTACGTGATCATCTATGTAAATCTGTAAAAGGAGTAGTGATTTGAAGTGTACATAATTTGAATGTATTTTGACCTGTGGACCCCTAAACCATGGATTCATGTTATGGGGTCATAATTGGACTTTATTGACCTCTCATCAGTACTACAGTGGGAATAAAAAGATTTTCTATTTGGACCTTGTTTTAAATTTTACACACACAGTAAAGTTCTTGACCTTAGTGACCCCAGAATACCTTTGATCAAAATTTCATTAAGTACTTTGTG
>JAMKCH010028629.1:0-18140 GCA_023653785.1 Ophioderma brevispina | reverse complement strand
GCACCACAGACAATGGAACATCTCTTGATCTGCCCAATGTTGGAACAACAGTGCACACAAAAGGACCTTGTGGAATTCAATGAAGCAGCCAGACATTGTACCATACTGGCTGGATCATATTTGAGAACCACTGTGTTTGGGGACGGTAAGAAGGAAGGGCTTACTGTATTTTGCGAAACGAAACAGAACCCCCATTTGGATTACACGGTTTATTCCGTCATGCATGCATACCGTGCATAACGGAATAAAGCGTGTAATCCAATGGGAGATCTGTTTCGTTTCGTTTCGCAAAATACAGTAAGCCAGAAGGAAGTTGATTTTGATGGTGCGAGATGATGTTATGCGCAAATGTTCACATAACAATGCCGAATTATATGCCACTGTTGTAATTTCCAGGTGTTGTTAGTGAATAAAAATCAACGCACGAAGGCCTAGCGTGGAAGCCGGCGTCTTTAGATGAAGGTCATGATGAAAAAAAAGTTTTTTATTCCCAATAATTATGGTACTGGACATTGCAGTAGCAATAAATCGCCTATTCCAATTCACTGGACGTTGAGTCACTTTTTCTGCTATTGTTTATTTTTCAAAATGTCATAAATAGTCCTCGTTGAAATACCAGTTGCCAAGTCTATTCTGTTCATTACACATCTACCAGACTTCCAGGATCTCTTGTTATCTTTTCCCCCTTTTAAAAATGCTTCACTTTGAACAGCTACATCACGCAAATCAACGGAAACGCCGATTCCTTTTTTTTTTTGCAAGTCAGATGTACTCTATAGGACTACTCGTAGAAATTGTCGTGGCATGAACAAGATACTATGTGATATGGCAAGGGACCTTGATTGGAATTTTCTTGATTGACTTCATTATTCTTTTGACTTTCTATAAGAAAGGTTAAAACGATCATTGCTGTGTCTGCAATGCTTAACATCATGAAATAAAATAAACCCATATAGACCCTCTGTTCATGCTTAAGTACAAACATTAGCATTTCTTAGTATGGGAGGCAACTGGGATGTCTTTCTCTTCTCACAATATAGTCGGGTGGATATGGTCCAAATTATGCCCTGACCGTAAAGTTGAGTATATACACAATGTTTTTGCTTAAAATGATAGATTAGGGTGTGTAGAATAAGAATCTGCCGGGTGCCACCTGGGCATCCTTGGGCATTTTGAGAAATCCAAGATGGCGTCGCCATAAATGATAATTATATATTCAACCCTATATTATCAAACTATGGAGTTACTAGCTATACTATAGGATCCAATGAACAAGTTTATGGCACTTGTAACATTAAGTCACACTTCAAATTCAAAATGGAAGCCAAATCTAATCAATTTAAAATATGCCCTATAACAGCAAATACCTGCGATAAAAAATAAACATAAAGTACTTAGATTATGTTGTTAGATACAATAAATGTATCTATGATTCTTTTAAAGTTGTAACATGACGTCAATCAATATGGCAGCCATAAACGTGAATATCTTCAAAAAACACTTGACACAAATTTCTAAATATTACCTTCAAGTATAAATTATTGTGTCAATGAAACAATTAGAAATGTACCTATGATCATAACCAAGTGATACCAGGTAATCCCGATGAATAAAAATGTGTCAAATTATAAATTGAGTGCAATATGTGTGAACAAATTTAATTCCTATGGTATTTTGGAAACTTTGCACCATATTGGTTTTATTTCGATTTTGGCGCATTCAAAATGAAATGTTGTACATTGGTAAGGATCAAAGGTACATTTCTAATGTCATTGGCACATTGATTTCGATTTGACGACTGTAATACTTATAAATTGTGTCAAGTATTTTTTGAAGATGTTCACGTTTTTGGCTGCCATATTGATTGAAGCCATGTTACAATTTTAAAAGTATCAGAAATGCAATTAAAAAATTTAAAAAAATCGCATTTCGCATTAGCATTTAAAAAAACACGCATATCGCGTTTGCATTTTTCACATTTTCTGAGAAACTTTTTTTTTGCCTTATGAGACTCAATGATCCCTTTACTTGTCTATCATAAAGTAAATGGAAAGGAGAATATCCTGTGAATTCCAACGGCACCTCCCTGTATGCAAACAAAAACAAAGGGATGTGTTTGTCCCAATTTTGTTTTTTCTTTTTTTGACAGAGAATTTATCAGCAACTGCAATGTCCCTATGAAACGCTCAGTTGCCCCATTTGTTTGCTGATGATATGCTGAAGCTAGAATATTCTGAATTCCTAAAGTTTTCACAAATCTGTAATCACCTGAGATATAAATTTTGTGCTTGATTATAATTATCTCACCTTTGCTACCCTACGCGTGCAAACACCTTACTAACAGATTGTGCCAACGTTTTGGCTTATTTTGATCTGTTTGGAAATCGCCTCATGGATAAGCTTGGAGATCTCGGGCATATCACAGAAACATCTCAACAATACTTTTTTGTCCATGATCATGATCAGGCCAAGGACCCCCTGCTTCAGTGTGTGATGCAACCATTTTAAATGGCCCACCCCTCTTGGTATTTCGTGGGTCTCAGTGGTTGGTTTTTGGTCTCGTAGTGGGTTTTTGTCATGATTGAGGCAGTGTTGAATGAATTGCCTAATCTCTAACTTTCTTTGTCAATTCCTGGCAAAAAAAATAATTTTTTTTCTATCTTTAATTTTCCATATATCCAGCTTGATCATGGCAATTTGTTTCTGAGCTCTTGTTACAACCATTTAGTGCTGCCGCAGAGGCCCATTTTTTTCGTAGGTGGTGACCTAATTTGCACAAAGGTTGTCATATATCGAATTGTAGCTATAGGTCCCAGGAGTCAGGAAATTCATGATGCAAAAATTAAAAACTTGTACAATTAAGTTATGGGGGGTCAAAGTTTACCCCCTATTTCAGTATGGAAATTTTGAATAACATGCCCATGTTGATACATTTTATCACAGATCTGGGAGTGGGTCCCACAACATAAAATTTTGACCCAATCTTGACATGACACCGAAAACTTCATAAAGTTGATAAATAGCCTTCCCCCAAAACATATTACCCCCACCCCAAACCCAAATTTCTGTTTTGAAGATCGCTGGGTTCCAGTCAGAACCCAGTTTGTTGCACTGAGTGTATCAGAAATTATAATGCAGGAGCATTGTGATTTGTGTGTGTGTGTGTGGATGTGTGCGTGTGTATGGTGTGTGTACGGTCTTGTGTGGTTTGTGTTGTTTTGGGGTTTGTGGAAGGGGAAATAAACCTGATATTTAACTATACCTCTGCCGGACCAATCGTGTCAAGCGTGTGACGGTCCACGGTTGTCAACCTCCTAGTTTTAACTCTACTATTTTATAATAATCTTATGGTAAGGGCATGGTTTAAAACCGGGGTTGGGGCTTTGTTCCAACCCCTTGCTACAAACTGCATCCAATGAAGTGACCGTGTCTAATGGATAAGGACACAAATTTATCCCCCGCCTCACAATATTGCCTCGGCACCCTCTTCGCCCCCCTTTTGCAAATGACTTTTGCGCCACTGGGTAAGGGTTGGACTTTCTCCTACCCTTAAATACGGGAGGCGCAAGGTGCATTTAATGGTATAGCCTGCCGTCGCCCAATTCATTAGGCCTGCGGCGCATCTTCTTGTATAAGAAATATTACTCCCCAATTTCCCTATTCTTCAGTCTAACCCTCTTCCAGGGGCTCATAGTTTCAATAAATATATGGGCCTGTGCATTTGCAATCCCTCTTAGCCAGGAAATGATTAGTTTCAGAAATTTATAGGCCCTCAATAAATTCATAGAACGCTTGCGATAGATATCATCTATTTAATAAAATTATTCGTTGTAAGTAACTGATATGCCTTCCGGTGCATCTTCTTATCTAAGAAAATACTTTACCCCCAATATCCCTCATTTTCTTCAAGTCCTCTGTCCTTCTTTCCGGGCCTTCTTATTTGTTTTTTAAACTAGTTCCTAAAATAGAACTGCTGCACAACCACAAAGAAATACTAGTAAGAAAATGATTGACCTACCGCGCGCAACCCTCTTGCAGAAATGGTTAATTCATTAATTTATCGGCCTGCAGCGCAAAACCCTCATATCTCAGAGATGATTGGTTCAATGAAGTTATAGGCCTACGATGTATACATTTATCTTTAGCCATCCAATAAATCTATAGCCTCGCGTAGGCTTCTGTTTGGAACATTATTATTTCTGTAAATTTATAGGCCCTGAAGGAGAACCTTCTTAAAAAGAAATGATTAATTCAGTAAAATTAGGTCTGCAGCTCATCCTCTTACCTAAGAAATTATTAGTTCAGGCCTGCAGCAGATTTCTTTTACTAAGAAATGATTGTTCATTAAAGTTTATAGACCTGCGCACAATCCTTTTAGTATAACGCAATGATTATTTCAGTAATTTTATAGGCCTGCGGCGCAACCCTCTTGACTAGAAATGATGATTCAACATAACACGCCTGCAGTGCAATCCTTCTTACCATAAGAATATCAGTTCATGCCTGCGCAGATTTCTTTTTAGCTCAGCATGATTAGTTCAGTAAATCTATATACCCGTGGCAACAATATCATCTTGCCTTACATGGTAAGTTCAGTAAATTTATAGGCCTGAGGCGGCATTTCCTTAGCTGAAAAATGGTAAAATAGGCCTGCGGCGTAACTCTTATAGCTGAGAAATGATTATTAAGTAATTTATACACCGACATGCAATCCTCCTTTTGTTTCTATGGTTTTATGTTTTGAGTGCTAAACTTGAAGCCTCGTCTTACCAAGCCTTTTACATTGTTTGGAGGGGGGTCCCACCCCCACGGAGTTCGTTATAAAGCATCCATGCTTTATACCAGTGCATAGGTCTATAGTCTTCTTTCCATTGCTACCAAAACAAAGTACCACAATACCTATATGGCGTAACAATGAGTCATAAAGTCACGAACGCAAAATTGGGCATTTTCCACAGAATAAATAGTCGAAAATCCAACTTTGTGCGAAAAAAGCATGAATATCGGAATTTTCATCGGGATTTCAGCTAAAACAATGGCATTGACTATTTTAGTCAAAAACATAGATTTTTAGAGCCATACTGTGCCAGAATATTTTTTAAAAACAATGTACCATTAAATATTCTTGGATGGCAGCCTCCACGACCTCTTAATATACCCTTGACTTTGATGCAAGCCCCAACTCTGATAGTACTTCACAACCTTCACACTTTTTCGCTTAAATGACGCGGAAAAAAGTACCCAGAAGCTTTTACAAAAGCTGTGGTCCATTTAACGCGCCAGAGGATTTAGTCATATTAATTAAACGTTTATTATACCAAAACGGTTGAAAATACCACACAATCCTGTACCCCCTTTTCCCACTAAGAACCCCCCGTTGAAATTATCTACAGTTATAACTTTTAGCTTATTGCTTAGCCATAAGCTTTACCGCTGTTTAACCAGACTATTTTTAAACCCCTGGCCTAATGGGGGGGGGGGGGGGGAAGGGGGGGAAACATGGTCCAAACTTCAATGATTGCACTTTGGGATCAATGATAGTTTTCAGTCTGGTGTCGCAAAAAGTCCCAAGTCAATGCTCCATAGGTTTTCTTCTGTGAAGTCATGACGTAATAACATAGTTTCTTTTGTTTGCTTTGCTTTGTTTTGTTTCTGTTATATCTTGTTCTGGTAATTTTTGGCGCAAAGGGCAAAGCATTAACACTTAAGTGCCTTAAGGTGTTTTCACTCACGTTGGTACCTAGGAGTCCCAGGAGACAACTTTGAGGGCTCATCAGCAAGGCCAAAAGTGCAGTAGTAATGAGTTCCGGGGTGGGGTTCCGGGTTATTTACCTTGAAAATAGGGGCAAACAATTGCTTTCGAAATGCCGTCAAATAGGCTCAAAATGGAACAAGATGTCTCACAACCATACTTTTTTTTTTGAGGCAAGCGTCTTTCCGGTCAAAGATCTCTGGTGGCAAACATCTCCCCCCCCCCGCCCCTCTCCCCCCCTCTTCCCCCCCCCCCCCCCCCCAACCCCCCGGTCTAGTCGTATGCTACTGCACGTAAGTTCAATAATATGAGAGGAAAAAGTATTTATATTATGAGTTACTCATCCAAATCAAAAAGTTACACACTGGAGTATAGACAATTCACATCAATAACCCCCCCAACTTTGATTCCTACTCTACTCTCTACCACCACACCACCCAGTAATTGATCATTTGTATTAGCTTAAAAATTAAATTTGTGCAGATGTAATGAAAATTGATGAATGGAATATCTGGGATCACTTTACAATATAGTTTCGCATTTTTAATTAACTGTGGAAGAAAATAATCAGATGCTGTAGTCCATAGATAGATGGGTGTTTATCTCCATTTTGGTGGTTCCGACCCTCCCCCCAGTGATTTACTACTTTAGAATTATTTATATGAAGCTAATAAATGGTGCTAACTACATATTCATGATAGGTACATATCCGAACACCACATGCTTATAACGCAAAGCATGGGAAGTTGCAAATATATAGATGAACTACCGTGTATTTCATTTATTGGTGATTTTTCATAGGGGGTCCTTTCCCCCTTCATAACTCAATTTGTAACACGTTGATAGTTTGTCATGAAAGTTTTCGGATTCCTGAGATTTTCAAGCTTCCATTTTGATATATGATGCACTTTGTTCAAATTAGGTCCCCGGTACTCGAAAAATAGAGGGTTTTTGGGGGCTCATGCTGCAGCACTATCTGACTGACCTTGTCCTTTGGCGTGATTTCAGGGAAATTATCAAAAACATCATGCTTGAGATCTTTGATTATTTATTACAGCTATTACATATTTTCCCGATGTCTTCACAGTGTATTTCAACATCTGCTATGGGAGCATTTACACTACCAGCAATACTACAACGGTGTTTACATATTATCTTCTAAGTACCAATGATCGGAGTACAAGATTTTGATTCACACGGGGGGATACATGCACAATCAGCCTCAATTTGAATTGTTGACCTTCCAGCGTTAATTCTTTAATGTACTTGGAATTTTTATCATCTTCGTCGCAGTTTGGCACCTTTTTTATGACAATAGAACCTGATTGAATGACGGGGAAATATAGTATGTTTACAAGGCAACATTAGATTTTGGTGGCAGGAAGTTTTGGTCAGGTAATTTGTTTGCCACTGGTTTTTTTTTGTTTTAGGCCCGGGTAGGAGAATCTTTTTTTTTTATCACAAGTTTTGTTAGGGCAAACTTATTTTGCGTCACTAGTGGGCGAAGTTCAGCTCTTTGTCAAACTTAACCTTTTCAGCAATCTATGGCGCACCCCTTCGACTTAGATTATGCTCAGTAGTTCGTACACAGTAAAAAGACTGTTAAATACGGCAGTTGCCATATGACCTTATATAAGAGTCTGCACAAAATTGTGAGAAGATCGTGGCCAACATTGATGCAACTTGGCCTCTTGAGAATTTTGGATATAGAAGGGGAGTAAATTAACAGGGATAAATTGGTAAGTGGCATATGGGGTTAAAGGTGTTTAGGATAAGGACATTTTCATATGGTACTACCTATTAAAAAAAGGGTATAGTTTGCTGATCTGCAACTCTTGATATGCACTGCAGCCAAAAAATGTTTACGGTCACCTTGAGTGTATATTTTAAATGATCCGATTTCTTTTAAATTGGTGTTCAATTGTTCGTATGGATCCTGAAGGTGTTTCTGTAGCTCTTGCGCTTTAAAGTTCACAAAGGGCAGGGCATAACTGAGAATATTTCAACGGGGTTTGTACAGGTGTTTTCACCAAAACTGTAATCCTGAATACCATTTTGCTGGACTTTTGTTTTTGACAATGAGAATTGTATTTAATGATCAGTTAATGCAACGATTAAGTTTAGGAAGAAATATTGATAGTAATGGTTCAAAGGTAATTGTTAACAATAGCACCATGGTCTCTCAAAATACTCCACCTGCCAGAGATCATTCTGTTTTTGTGCTACTTGTAAAAATTATAAGGTCTCAACAACATATATTTCATGTAGATTGCAATTTAGATCCATGTGATTGATATAAAAGAGGCCTCAATCCAAATGTAACTTCCTGGTGCTCTGACCAATGTTTTTTCAATGTAGCTAAAAGGAGTTGCCCTTTTCCCATTTATGTTCTTGAAATGAAGTTGCCATAATTGGTCTCAAGATAGCTCATCTTAATGTTAGGAAACTAGTTAAAATAGTGATATATTTGAATTTGTGCATTAATTAATGATAAGAGATATTACTTTGGTGAAACCTGGGTTAAATCGGTATTGATGAGCAGGAAATACATATTCTGGTTCACACTTTTCGTTTAACGATCGTATAAACAGAATTCGTGGTGGTTGTAGCATGGTATGTAAAAATAAAATTTATTGTACTTGACGGGACTGATATTTGGACGATGAGATCGAAGCACTATGGATTCAGTTACCTTGTACCAACCTATTCGTGTTGCTAGTGTTTATACGACCACTGACTGTAATAAGAATATCTTGATAAGTAAGTGATATTATTACAACCCATATGCTCTACTCCTATTCATGAATGGTTTAGGGACTTTAATTTAGATTGACAGAAAATCAATAGTTTTGCAAATAATTGTCCAAACTTACCAACTTAGTATGAACCTACTAGAAAAACTGACACTACTGAAACAAACTATTGATCTTTGCATTTGTTACAAACTGAATAAGATCTCTGCAATCTGGTTATCTGTCATATATGTGTAAGTGCCCATTCACTCATCTATCTCATCAGAAAGCATTAATAATAAAAAAGCTCCTCTAAAATAGTTAAAACTAGGTCATTTTAACATTTAGTACTGATTGGGTTTGTATTTGGGCAATGTAAGCTCTGCCGATTATGGCTGAAATTAATCAAAATTGTTCCAGTGATTGAGGCTAGGGGCGAGGAATATGTTGGAATACAAATTTACTAGTATAGTATAACATTCCCCTTTGGGTGAAGGGAGGGTGAAAGAAATCAATCGCCAGAATGACTTCACAGGACTCAATCGCCCTTTCTCGTGAGATTATTTTATTGTAAAGCGCATATATAAAAATATGATGAAACGCTGGATAAACGCCAAAACAACTTAAGGAATAAGTTAAATTAACAAAAAATCTTAAACGAAAGGTATTTGTAATAATCTAAATTAGTTTAAAAGAGTCCCAAACAGCTCTGGAGAAACAATAAAAAGGTAATCCTAGCAAAAACCTAGTTGTAACCCCTACCTTTTAATTAAAAATGAAATGATGGCAATAAACTGGTACATCTAATAGTAAAAATAATGCTTAAAGAAACTTCCAAATGAGTTTAATTCTTAATTACCAAGTATAGGTGAGACTCTTGGCTTCTAAATTCATGAATAACCGTACCAATTTTTACAATGACAATAATGTAATGAAAAGAGACTAATCATTTTAAATTACCATGATCACTGATGAGATATTTAAAAGGGATTAGTGAACTATCACCTAATAAAGCAGGATTAGATGTATGAAACCACCTCATTTAAAAATGGCCCTCACCGTATTGTCATTCTCTATCATATTTTGTAATCTTTCATTTCAAATCAATTTTCAACAGATTGGAAAAATGCTAAGGTGACACTATTTTAAGTCTGGTGAGATGTATGTAGAAAATGATAGACCCCTTAGTATTATCTGTAGTATCAAAATTTCTTGAAAGATGTGTTCATAATCAATGTTATAATTCATATCATCACATGATATTTTAAGTGAGTGCAATCTGGTTTAAGAGACAATCATTCCACTGCTACCACTTTACTTGACTTTCCAAGATTATGTACTCAAGAACAGTGTAAAGGTTTGGCCTTGGGAGTTATCTTTTTAGATTTGAAAAAAGGAATTGATACAGTGACCATGAACTTTAATCAAGAAAATAATGGATTGGTATTCAAAATATGAGCAGAAATGGTTCCATCCTATTTAAGTCATTCATCGTAAAACAGGTGTTGTTTTGATTCTGTACTATCATATTTAAAACCATTCGATTAGGTGTTCCAAAGGAGTAATTTTAGGTCTTACTCTCGATTTACACATAAATGTACTCCCAAGCTCTGGTAATTGTAATTAGTATATGGCTGAAGATGACGTCTCTTTTATGTAAAGCTAAGGATCCAGATATTTGGGAAATATCTTAATAAAAACTAAAAGGTTATTGCTAACTGGTTCTCTGAACATGAATAAAAACAAACTTTGAAAAAAAAATATAAAAAGGACAATGTATATGGTTTTTGGTTCACCTCATCAGTAAGTTAATTTAGTCAAATTAGTGTTAAATATGGCCATAATGTTCTTGAGCATGATAAAGAATTCAACTATATAGCTCCAGGTAGGAGGTGAGTGGCGCATATACATGTAGACCCAAGGGAGAAAAAACTTTCATGGACCCAACATATCAACAGATACAACCTTCAATTCAAGTTTCAAAGAAATTGGTATTTGACGTGTAATGTTTGTTACCTCAAAGTTATTCTGTCATGCTTAGTAATGCATTGGTGTTGCTATTTTGATTATTGTAGCAGTGTTGGACAAAACAGTTCTAAAACCAAGTAGCATCTCTGGAAATCCAGCACAATAAGCTTGCAAGGATCATATTAAGTGCTGATAATCTACCCCAATTGATGACATGTAATGAGCTTTGCGCGGCTCCAGAATTCACAACGTTGGGCTTTGCTAGTATGTTGTATTTTCAATGTTTAACAAATCTTGCACCTACTTACCTTGCTCAATTTGTGTATACGTCTCTCGCATTCAACCCTGACCAAGATATCGGAAAGGGGATCCTTAACTATTCCACAGTTATAACTCAAATTCAGGATAACGTACTTTTCATTACCGTGATGTTAAACTTTGGAATAGGTATCCCATCTAATATTAGATAATATCCCTAGGACCAATATTTCATACCTGTTTTCAAACATATTATGAAACCAATTATGTAATTTCTTTAGGTTCATATCCTTTTTAATTGTGAAGGGTTACGTAATGGTATTTCAATTGAGTTGTTGTTGAAGTCATTTAAAATTTATATCTTGTATAACAAAAGTGTATCTTAAACAGGGCCCTCAGGGAGAGCAGGCCTTAAAGACTTGATGCGGCTACTCTGTATAAAATAAAAGGAAATAAATAAAATAAATTAAACTGGACATGCTCAACAGGAAGTAACATTTGCTTTATTTCAAATCAGCTCTAAAGGCTATTTCGACAGAGGGGATTCCCCATAGACCCTGTGGGCCTCATCAATAACCCCCCCATAAATTAGACCCCCAAATGTCAAAACAAAATGGCATAACTATTCAACAGCCTGAAGTATTTGAGCCTCTAAAATTTTATCCAAGAGCTGAAACAAGCTTACTGTGTTAAAGTGCGGTCCCATACCGCAAATATACAATAATCCGAAGACCAGCGACCGTTTGTATACAACTTAACCATGTATGAAAACATTAAAATTTCCCCTCTAAATTACAACCCATTTTGGGGAGAAGGGTAGCCTACGGCTACCCGCTCTATTCGCTTGGGGTTTTGAACTCCTATTTTCAACATGCAGGTTGCAGAAAAATTGTGAGTGTTTATTATTAAAATCACATGTATGATAGGTTATGAAAGTGTCAATTTTCGCATATGGATATGTTGCTCAATAAGATAGGCCCAGAGAAAACATGAACGTACTTTAAAAAAGATTAATGTCTCAAAAGAGTGAAATACAAAGGCGATACACAAACTTCCACACATGCTTAACGTCTTGAGCGGTTTGTGGAAAAAAACAGAGGTGGGGGGGGGGGGGGATAACATAAAACAAAACATGAATATTAGAGGGCGTGTTAAAAGGCAAACAGGGAAGTGCGGTCACCCCGAAATCCAAATTTAGAATCGCCATTGGCTTAAAACGTAAAAACGAATATGACGAAAATATGAAATTAGTATATGTTGTCACGGAATATTGTTTTGTAATTTTACAATTTGCTGGATAACAGCGTCTTTAATTCGTTATGAGTGCATTGAATAAGCGATGCTTAAACAAGCGGATGGCCCGAATAGAAGATATAAAGTTTCATATTGAAGATCGGCCTTCATCCCAAACCCCATCTGTAAGTTTGCACCAAATTTTCAATCCATTGGCTGTGAGAGCTAAAAAGTGATTTATACTGAACGTTACCTTGATGCGTATGACCTTTGATCTATTTTTAGTAGTATATTAGATTGCAATGCACACTTCTTATAAAAATGTGATATTACCATTCCTCGGTGGAATGACAGGTAAGATTTCATGAAGTAACGAATGTGCTAAGGTGTATATGAATTGAAAATAGTGCAATGGGTGGTGCAGTGTTGAAACCATTGAAAAATTTAAGTCTTTGGGGGGTGGACAGAAGTAACTTTAAGAAACACGTAAAAAAGTCCTGAACCTTTGGTGAAAATGTTTGCGAACGTGGGAGAGCTTACATTTTGGGAGGGCTGGATAATAGTTAAACAAAATGTATTGACACGTGTACGTGTGCCAAATCTGTAAGATTGTACGTCCCGTCGGCTATGCAAATATCGGAATTGCTCTGCCCGTTCTGCTGGGAGTCTGCAGTGGTTCAATCTTTGGTGGGTAAGATTATAGCGTCGTTGTTTGCGAAATAAGGGGATTCTGTTATATAGTAGTGGATTGGTCACATTTTCCCCTTTAAAACGTAAATGTAAGAGGGTTATGAAGCTCCTCTTCACTCGGTGTTAACTATTACGTCTGTGCAAAAAAGTCACATAGTCAACTGCAAAAAAAAAAACTCCCTTCCCCCAGACCTTATACATGGATATTTCCCTTGACTCGCCCTGTCCTTTTTGAAAGGATTTTATTTTCATCTCCAAAAGGCTCAAGGAGGCAAAGTTACATTATCAAGATTTGGAAATTCAGAGGGTCAGTGTCCTAAGCTAGAACCCGTCAAAACATTTTGCAGACTGATCATATTTTGTGCAAGGTATATTCAAGGGCCTCCTATGGGGTTAAGCTGGAATGTAGCACTCGATTAGTATTTATTTGAACGCATAGATTATAATCAGTGATAGGAATAGGTTGTATAATTTACGGGGCTTCTTTTTCTGGTACCGATATATTTTATTTATTACATGAATGATCAATTCGTTCATGCATGTTAACAAGGGAGGTATATCGTAAATATTGGCAGTTAATTACAAAATTTGCAAAATATTATTCAGTAAAAAATATGCTTTCCAAAAATAACCTACCGTTAATATTTTCTACTTCTTGTACATGAACAGGTTCCTAATCTGTCATAGCTAGTCCCGGTGATTACACTTCGCGGGCACGTTACCCGGTTCGCCGTGACATGTTAACAACACATGCAAGCTATGACATATTAGTGTTCGTCAATGTCATCACGAATTTTGGAGCTTTTTGGTAGATTGTAGAATGATTTTTTCGCTGTATAACAATGGCGGCTTTCATCAGAACTTTGGGAAATCTACTGTTGGTTGGAGCTTTGCATTTTATCTTAGTAGACGCACTTCATACAGTGGTTCGACCTCCCATTACCACCAGAGGAGACGAGGCAGCTTTGATAGCGATACCCGGTGCATACATCGCGGGGGAAGCCTATGAACCACTCTGTCTTGCAGTCCAGAATACTACCCCGCTGAAACTATGGGTTGGGATAGCATCAGGATTTCCTCTGAATCTACCGAACCCAATCAATGTCCGCACTGCAATTGAGTTGGCTATAAAAGATCTCCATGCGACAGGTATGAGTGTGGACGCACCTATCTTTGTAGCAGGACATTCTCTTGGTGGTAAGGTTTCCGTGAAAGTTTGTTCTTCTTTTATCGTGTCTAGCGTTATGAACTTACAAATTATGCATTTGAAATAACAAAAGAAAACACACACAAAAAATCATCACAACCATTGAAGGACACTTTCTCTTCACATGTGAACACACCCGGAAACGAGAATTAGGCCTACTCTCGGAATTCTCGGAAACGAGAGCGCGTGTGGTCCAGTGGTAAAAGGCAGGACTCGTGATCATTAGAGCGTGAGTTCGAGCCCCGCCGTGGCTAACGTAACGTGTTTGTGTCCCTGGGCAAGATACTTAACCTCAATTGCCTCGCCGACCCAAGCGAAATCTGGGGAGCTGTCATGTTATGGGTGATATTACAATCTAAGTTTTGATAGGGATGTGCGCTTGCCCGGCAGCCACCTAGATGAAGAGAAATGATTGTGACGATTTCCTAATGGCGGCGTAATAATAATAGGCCACAGCGCTTGTAGACTGTTTACAGTGATAAAGCGCTATATAAAAAACTGATTATTATTATTAATCAAGGTATAGAAGAATATATGGTGATCACATTTCAAATGATATAACTTAGCCCTAGAACTAGATATAACTCTCCATTTGAGAAGTCACACGATTTTAAAAAAGATCTACCTTACACACAACCTGTGACTGGTACTTCGTGTTTTAAACATGTTGGTGATTTGGCTGTACACTCTAAAGGTAAGTACATTTTTCGTCCAAGTTAGTCCTATAAGACACCATTTTGACTAAGGTTAATTAAAATGTCTTATCGGGCTAATTTATAGGCATTTGACTACTTTATTTTTGACAGTGTAGGATGGGATGGCTAATGCCATATTATTTTAGCAATGATTCATTAAAGACCTGGGGTCCATTCCCCAATCTCGTGCGTAACCCTGCGTGTATACTAACTCATGCACGTAGATCTACGACTGAGTGTAGAAAACGGACCCGCGCGAGGCCTGGTCCGCTGATTTGCACTTTGCAGCCACCATAAGTGTTTGCCCGTTCTTTTAGAGGAGGAGCAGAATATCATAGGGGCCTTATTTAAGGAGTTCGTTTACCTCCCACTACAGAAAAGGTTTGACACCTTTGGTAGTTAGTATGGACCCTCAACATCAATGCTAGGTAGGTAGTACTCTCAAATTGTGGTATCACTTTTTCAATAGGGGCCAATTTAAGTTTACACAGGGGTCAAACTTAAAATGCCCCAATCATGTTGAAATGTATGCCATATTGTCCATCTTATCATAAGGATTCCAAAAATGTACCATCTACGACCATTGGTTTTGGAGTTATAAGGTAAAATGGCTAAAATGTTAAAAAAGGTCAATTTCAATTTGTACAGGGGTCAACATTAAAATTTAATCTGATTATATTTTAAATACTTGCAAGTTATTGCCTGAGGTTAGAGGACTCATAAAAGGTATAGTTTGTATTATGTTAAATGCTTACTTACGGAGATAAGGGTCAAAGAAGGTCAACACCAATTGGGTATGTTGACCTATGACCTATTTTGTCCCATAACATGGTAACTATGCATTGCAGATGGTACAAACTATTCCTTATTTTGACTCATTAAGCTAGATGAACAACTTCTATCATTTTCAACAAAATTGGAGCAACTTCCGATTTTGACCCCTGTACAAATAGAAATTGACCTTTTTTACCATTTTAGCCATTTTTGCCCTATAACTCCAAAACCATTGTCATAGTTGGTACAAACTATACATTTTTGCAATCCTTATGACTAGACGGACAATATGGCATACATTTGAACATGATTGGAGCATTTTAAAAGTTTGACCCCTGTGTAAACTAAAATTGGCCCCTATTGAAAAAGCGACACCACAATTTGAGAGTACTACCTACCTAGCGTTGATATAGAGGGTCCATACTAACTACCAAAGGTGTCAAACCTTTGCTGTAGTGAGGGGTAAACGATGATGTTTGACCTGGGTCCTAGCTCCTCCACTATTTGGTCCGGATTTGAAGTTTATTCGCTTACGTACCCGTATAATCCTATCTAATCTAATGTGTCCCATCAGAAAAAAAATCATGCATGGTAAAAACATGCCTAAGGATCATACTTCGAGTCACAGCTACACATTGACGCTCTTGAAACACGCAACACATGAAATTATTTGCAAGATCAGGTGTTGCACTAGTCTTTGTCAAAGACTCGGTTTTAAACAAGTCAATGGATGGGGGTGGGGAGGGGGTAAACTCAAATAGGTTATCAAGTTGGTCCATTTAGCTGATAGTACTCGGTAGTTTATCTTTCGGTAGAGTAAAACAGTTACAAGGTCTGTAACACAGACTAGTGTTGCACAGCCCCAGAGCGTCAATCTCTAGCAGGAACTCGAAGTATAAGGCTAAATGGTTGTTTGATCGGCGCGTCTACCATGTCTACTCTGACGAGGAACGTAGTATGGGGAAGTGCAGTTTTCAAAGAGGTATACATGTATTTCAGGTAATGCTGTCATGAAATACATCGGGGAATTTCAACTGAGTGTCCCACCTATTGTGTTCTCCATTGTTTACTAGACGCATAATTTATCTCAGCACTATTCCTATACCCTCGTCTACAAGGTGACGGTTTATTCCGTATGTTGACATGAAAGCTAGGACAATCTCTCATGTGCAGTCGCGGCAGCAGGGGGAGGGAGAAGGGTGGATTGCCTCCATTTTTTCCTTTCCCCCTGCCCGCCAGTTCCTCCTACCAGAAGAAAAATTACGGATTTCTTGTAAAAATCAGTGATTTTAGGCTTAAAATCAGCAATTGTTTTGCAAAACTCAGCAATTTTGGACCAAATCGGTTAAAAAACACAATTGTTGATGTCCTCCAGAAAAAGAAGTCTGTTCATGGGGATTCTCAGATTCGTTACAATACTTCTAACAAATACAGTTACAAATACTGTTAGAAACACATTTCATATGGAACAGATGTCCATTGAGTAACGTGTATATTATATTTTTGAAGGTGTTTTCGCTCAAACTGTAATAGCATCTGAACCTGAAATATACGCTGGCCTGCTGCTGTGGGCATCCTATCTAACTGGTGCAACTGAAGATTTAGGAACATTCCCAACACCGGTACTCCATGTGTCGGGTGATATTGATGGTTGCACAAGAATGACTCGTATTGGTAGAGTATTCAGGTGAGGAAATAATTTCGTAAGGGGGTGCATCAAAATGCAAAAGACTATGAACCGCTGGCGATGCACGGACCAAATAAAACATCTGCAATGATTTATCATTGGAGGTAAATAAAATTAACCCTCTGTTGCGTTTCAAGATGATCTAAAAATGATTATAACCAAACCATAAGCCGTACTCTTTTGATTGTTGTTACCCAAGCTGCACCTTAATTGTAGGACGACCACGTTATTTTTTTTAATTTTAGGTTTACCTCAGAGGGTGTATTGAGTCAATCCCACAATGCACTAGTTTTGGGAAATTTCACCCCTATAGGGTCATGTGATCCCACATAAAAATCTTTTTACGCTCATTTTAGCCCACAAAGCACTAATCTTGCTTACTTAGTTCCTCCTGTTCGTCTGAATGGAACATTGGGCAGTAATAACATCTGACTTTCATCGTCCTCGGTCTGTTTGCAAGGGTCTCAGCTTCATCCCAGGTTAAAACAATTGTCTCAAGGTCATTCAGAAATGTTTTCTTCCATGTTGTTGTTGGTCTCCTCTACTTCTCTTGCCACCCTCAGGTGTCCATGTCAATGATGTTTTTGGATGTCTTCCCTCGTGCATTCTGGAACATGTCCCAATATCCTCAGCCGTCGTTCTTTTCCGATAATGCTAAGACATCTTTGTTCAGTTCTTTGGAGTATTTCTTCTTTTATAACTTTGTCACCCAGCAGTTTTCGGACCTGTGAGCCATTTTCTTAGTCATTTTCCAGGTTTCACTGGCATAAATGGCTACTGTTGTATAGGGTGATTTTACTTTTGAGGTTGATATGTTTTGACATCCAGATTGAATGAAGCCTCCGGATGACAGAGTTTACTTTATCCAGTCTGATATCTTGTTCTGTGCTGCCCAATACAAGCTAATACGTAAAACTCTCCACTACTTCCGCATTCTGGTTATTGACCTGTACAGTGATTGGGTGTTCTTTCTTTATTGACATTACATTGGTCTTTTCAGTGCCGATCCTGAGGCTCTGCTGTATTTGCGAGGTTGTTTGTCATTTCTTGTAAGGACTCTACTGTATCTCCAAGAAGAGCCAGGTCGTCTGAGAAGTCGAGGTCAGTTAGGCGGGTAGTGTTCCACTTGATTCCAAATGCTGGA
>JAMKCH010028628.1:0-18387 GCA_023653785.1 Ophioderma brevispina | reverse complement strand
TTTTCTTCGAAAGTGGGATCAGGGTGATTAAAGTCATCAAATGAGCCTGTGTTCGAAGTGATTTGAAACAATGACCTTCTATAGCCCACCTCTAATATTAGTTTTGAAGGTCATCTTGTGCACCAAAGATGATGCAATGTGTAATTGTCGACATTGGAAAAAGGAGATTTCCAAATAACGGGAGTTAAGAAAACAATACTGTTTTCGAACATTCTTCTGGTGTAGGAGTTATCCTCCTGATACAGAAAGGGTTCTTTCAAATAGATCCTTAATTTTGGGCCTTAATATGCACATAGTTACTGATTATAGTAGTAGTAAAACCAAAGTTTTAAATCCGGTTTTGTCCCCGCAACCGGGGGTGGCCGGATATACCACACACTCGTAGCAATCACCCTTACTCCCTCCTTCCACTTCACCCGATTCAATGCATCCTCCGATTCAATGCATCCCCCATCCTCAACCCAACCCTCTACTCTCCTCCTCCACTTGCTTCTTCCATGTCCTCTTTGGTCGGCCCCTCTTCCTCAAACAACCCACCTCAAACTCAAAAGCCCTTTTTAAAACATGCTTCTCATCCTTCCTCAGCACATGCCCATACCATCTTACACCATTCGCCTTCGCCAGTCGGTCAGCCGCCTCTTCCAAACCACCACCTATGATGAAGTGGGCAAATTTTGTCAACAGTAAACCTTTTCTCCAAAAAGTGGAACTTTTTACCATGTGTAAATTGCAGCTCAAAGTGGATGAACCTTTGGCAAAATATCATCAAGGCTTTCTATGACCTTTGTGCAACCAAATGAATTGTTCAATTGCTTCTCTTTGCTCTCTATTTTCAACCAATTCAAATGTGACTTAAAGTTCATGTACTGTTTTTATTAATTGTAAATTTGATGAAACAAAGGTATTTGTCATAAAAAATCAATGAGATTCAATCAAAGAACTCTGTAATAGTATCAGATTTGTTCCTACTTTTAGTCCAGATTTCAAGTTCCTGGAACAGAATAGATTGACCACTTGTATTGCATCTTTAAATTGTTACCCTTAACATCCCTGGGCACCACCACCTATGACAGTCGCCTGATGGCTCATTACAGGACCCACATGAATAGCCCTCTGAGTAACCATCAAAATAGTGCTTCTGTACCTCTGGAAACCATACCAACATTCTTTTTAAACAGTTTTGTCTCTGATTTGACAATCAAAAGAGCTTAGATGCGATAGACATGTAGTGCCAGGGGTTTCAGGAATTCTGCGTAAAAATATTACACACATAAAACGATTCATCCGATCTTCTAATTTTAAAAAATATTTGGAACTGTTGGTTTTGTATTTCATGCAAAACTGGGGAAAATGACTTCTGTGCTAGTTGAGTCGCACCTACCACCATGATTTTGGCTAAGAGTTTAACACTTACTGCCAGAGTGTGTCCTTTGAATTCGTCTAATACATTGCCTTGAATGAAGGAAGGTTAAACCAAAATGTCTTTGTACTGAAAGCTAAGTGCTAATAGATTTGGTCCCCAGTCCCTGAGATTTAACAATGTTTATTCTTACGGGAGTTGGATATGATGTTATTGGATATGACGATAGTTAACATGTTTTATTCCATAGAGAGGACTGGAATATGAATATTGTTTAGGTATGACCCTGAACTGTACCCTGTTTCATCCACAGATGGAGGCCTGAATACTGATAGATTTGATGGCAAGAGTAACACGAGATTCTGGAACGCTGAATAAAGTGCTGGAAATTCAAGTAAGTAATGAATTATTGTTAAAGGGACATAATGGCATGAAAAAATTGACATAAGGAAAAGGACCCTTACTGAAATCACGTCCATGATTTGAAAACAATTTGGATGTTTACATTCTGTAAAAACATAAAAACCGGAAGATTCCAGAGGGGAGGTGGCAGTTTGTGGCAATTTCTGGACAAGGATGCTGAACATTACTGCCAGCATTTACCAAAATTGAAAAGCATGTAATCATCAGCGCAGAGACCATTGCTATTGTATATGTGCTAAGCCCAGTAATCAATCTTTCACTTGCCATATCAATATCTTCTACAAGCCTAAAGTACAATGCCTTAATCCGGTCTGAATGCTTTTGAATTGTGTAGCAAGAAAACATTCTAGATACACTCATGTACTGGTTAGTCTTTCCATAGGGGACTTCTTTCCTTCTAACTACTCTAAAAATTGTGCTGTAAGGGTGAGAAAATTCCTCATGCCCCCAGACGAATTTCTCACCCGTACATTTAACTTTCACAGTATTTGAAAAGAAAGGTCCACTCATGTAGAAACTAACCCTGGTTTAAACCCCAGGTGTAAAGTTAGACTCCCTTTCAGAATACCAGCCTATTGCAAAAAAATCATCAGCGTGAACTGCAATTATGGAAATGACTCTGTTTTGGGAATATTTATTTAATCATAACAAAAAGAACAAAAAACATGTTTAGGATTAAAAATCCCCCTTAAACTTTTTAAAAGAGAAATCACTATATTTCATCGCTTATCCCAATTGCCAGTATTATAAAGAAGATCCTTATACAAGTACTCCATTCTGTACTGTTTTCTTCTGTTTTTCCTCATCTTTATCATAAAGGTCAACCAGTCCACCACTTCGTCTAAACCCAACATCTGCATCAAGTTCCTCATCCATCCATCAACTTCACACACACATTGCCTCGCCATCGTCTCTCTCCTGCCCTCCTCAAAATCCTCATCTCATTTTGATCCGACACCATGTCCACATCCCCATACAGCATTAACCGATCTCACACAGTCTTTATACAGGCATGTATTATGCCGTGTAGTTCCTCTTACCTTACACAGGTCCTGTTACAGGAAAGTGTAACGTGTACACGCTTCCCATCCATTAAAAAATAGCCATCGTTAAAGATTCATTTACCTGTACCCCACAATACAGAAACACAGTTTGTTTTTCCATATTTTCACAAAAAGAAATAAGTTTGTTACTATTTAATACAGATCTGACAGATCTAACAATTCTGTTAAAAATAAGACCTTCTCAATAGATTGTGAAAATGATTGACCTACTTTGCTTTGTTAGTTCACTACCCTCACTTAATATCCCATGGGTAAATATAGAGCCTTCAAAAATATTTTGGAGTTAAAGGATCATTAGAGTAATTAGTTTTCAATATGCACAGTCAATCGACAAACTGCAAAAAAGCCTCATCTCTTTACTGTATTAAAACTTGCCCTTGGGTAATCTATTTGATTTACTGTAACACACATATTTGTGGTAAAGGGCATTTTTGCACCTCAGACAAAGATATTGCATACTTGGAACACAAATGAACTCTGATCAATGATCAAGTAACTATCAATTTATATTCTATTGGGGCAGCCAACACCATCAGGAGTCTAACTTAGTTTAATTTTTTGGCAGTTACATTTTTTTTTTTTTTTTTAAATTAATTATAATTAAGTCAATATAATTCCACTTTTTGATAGGAAATACTTGTCTACCTACTTTCCTTACGTTACACGGGCCTTGAGGTCAGGTCACGGTTTTAACCGTGTTACGTTTACATGCCTTTCAACAACGTCGCCGTTCTCCTTGTATAACATGAGCGTACCGTTGTTGATTCGTTATCACCCACAGTTGATATGCAAATTACGCGTTACGCCCGGCGCATTGTTTTTTTTAAACAAAAAAACACACGGAAGTGCGTTAGCGATACGCTGAAGTCGGCGCCTGTGTCGTCACTTTAGAACTCTGAGTACGCGCAAGTACACAGGTGCAAACTGCAAAGCAACAACAACCCAAACTAACGTTTTGCTTTCGATTTTTCGAAAATATTAGTCTAGGAAGCTTTTCTGTCGACTGGGAACATTTTTAGTGTTCTAAGTGAGAATAATTGTGTTCCTCTATACACGGTAATTAAGTTTTCATAAAGATTTTCGTTGTTGAAAGGGATTCAACATGTTTACAGATGGTTCTGCTGTTCATCACAATCAACAACTCTGCATCCAAAGATGCGTCCGCGGTGTTGGGATTTTATCCCTCTCGGGCGTCTACAATCCTCCCTCGCGTGATAAAAATACGCGGACGCATGATTCATCGTTTTGATTTTGTGATGACCCACTCTGTAAACATGTTTGAATCCCTAATCTTATACAACTCATCCCTTTTCATCTTCGAAGGAAAATCTTTTTCAGTGTATCACCATAGCTCCACTTTCCCTTAATTTTACCCACACAAACCTTACTCTAGCTGTGCTTCCACAGCTGCCTTGCCATCCCATGTACCCCAGTTACGAGAACTCCTTCACCAATTGTAACTCCTCACACAGCTTTTCTTCCCTCTTTCCTCTTCCCTCCCCTTTTTTCTCGCATCCTCCATGCACAAAATTCTTGCCAAGTACGGCGTTCCGTAAGTATTTCCCAATGGTGTAGCTGTGTCCCAGACTGTGAGTATAATCTAAATTGGTACTGCGCGATAGATTAACATGATCAGTCCGTCATAGCGAATGTGTGTAAATTACACTAAATCTCAATATCCAGGAAACGAAGGGGATCTTTGGAACTGTTTCTCATCATAAGGTCCATTACATTGTTTTGGAATATGTATCATAGGTGGGTCTTCACCCACAGAACCTAGTGAGAAAATTGAACGTTTTTGTCTGGTACGTCGTTGTCTCACAACAAGCCGAAAAAAGTGCAACACACAATCGCTACTGGCGCATCCCTTTTCCCACAATGCCCTTCGGCATTTTTTCCAGTCTTGAGAATTTTCAAACACTCGTTTCATTTATGCCAACGTTTTTTTCAATTTTAGAAACCTTGATTACGTACTACTGACGGCCGGACTTGCCAAGCTTAGGTCTCCCCTCTTATCTTTGTCTTCTCCCAGAATCCATTTCCCACACTACATCGAATTTGTTCTCACCTTTCTGCACATACCACATGGTCCTCACTTACTGGCGCTTTCCCGTCACCTTGCTCCCGCTCACTTATGTCTTCCCAAGTTTCTCTCAGATTCTTTCAAAAGCCTTCGTCAGCATTTCCAAAACTTTCCCTTCAGTTCTCATTGTCATGCCCAGTGGGTTAAATATAAGACAAATTCCTTGAACTATTACTAGTAGAATGATGCGCCATGAGCATTTCTGGTTCTTGTTGTTGTTGTCAATATTAACACATAATAACAGTAAATTATACATTTTAAAAATTCAAATTTTCAACATAAATAATGCTTGTGTATGTAGTTGGAGTAATAATCTCTTGGCCAAGTTACTAGTCACTGCTTCCCCACCAAAAACAGTGCACCCCTGGGTGGCAACGTGCACATGTGTTCCATGGCCAAGAATTGTTACTCAAATCTATACTTTTTTAATTCACAAACCAGATTCCTTATCAGCATGTAAACCAAAAACGCATTGTTACAGGTACTACATTGATTGCTAAATCAGAAAATCGAAAAAAATCTCCAAAAATCAGCAAAACAAAGATTTTTGCATGTCTGTTAACAATTATAGGTGTCCTAACATACCTTACAAATGATAGGACCAAAGCATCCTAATAAGGATAATCGGATATGTTAGTCATTAGTGTCCGTTCGGCACACTCTCTGCAACACGTAATCGAATGGCAGTCCGTAGCTTTGAACACTGCCGTTTTCTCCTTTTCTGTCATTCTTCAGTTGGAAAATTAACTTATGAAGAATTCTAGGGGCTTATCCTTACCTAGCTATTCCTGTAAATTTCTAATATTTTGACTCTGTACAGAAATGCTTATATGGTCTTTAATAAGTGTATCTTGCTTTTTTTCCGCAGTGGAACTGTTATGCAGAACTCATGCCGAGGAGAATTTGAAAAATCCTCCAACTTTGGGTTCAGCAAATCCAAGAAAATTATGATGTGAGGTGTCCCGGCAGTTTCGTGTCCTATCCGTGTCTGTGTTGACAAATAACTCAGGGGAAAATTCAAAGATCCCTAAAGGACATGAGCTTGAAACCAGAGTTACGGGCATTGCCGTCAATCCGAACTTCAAAAACTTCGCCAACAGAAGAACTAGAAGACGCAGCAGAGAACAACATTATGGTATTAGCTACAATATTTATG
Source organism: Ophioderma brevispina (assembly GCA_023653785.1). NCBI lineage: Eukaryota > Metazoa > Echinodermata > Ophiuroidea > Amphilepidida > Ophiodermatidae > Ophioderma > Ophioderma brevispina. The sequence continues at coordinate 12,301 of JAMKCH010028628.1, read as the reverse complement.
AATGAACTGACAGTGATATGGTCAACATTGAACATAATAATCCATGTGCTTCATGTGAATTCTTCGCCATACCTGTAGCTGTCAGGTGTTACCTTGGCTTGAACCCACCTCCTCAAACTTCCACTTTGATTTGTCCTGTATTTCACGATTACTTGTGGTCCATTTCAGTAGCACGCATTAGTTTTGACCACCAACCATGCTTCCGGAGCAGGTCTCCCTCCCTAACCTCAAGGGCCCTATTCTTTTTTGTTACTTTTTTTGAACAGAAAAATATGAAAATTTTATATATTTTAAAAGAGGCAGTAGCAAGATTCGAACCCCAGACCACTATATCATGAGTTAAGCTACCTAACCACAAGACCAGCGAGGATTGTGTGCCAGATTTGCAATTCATCCCTGATAACATTTACTTAATAAGATCGCTATGCTACTTGTGGTCACACTCAATATAATGAATAGCTCCGCTCGGGAAACGGTTTCCACAACCCATGCTCCAGGAGCATGAGTGAGTGGAGTATTAAGACTTAATGACCACTCAACACAATTGTGTCCATATCATGTCATTAGTAAAAACATCTTTCAAAACCTTTTAAACTCATAACCAGAGTAAATTCTACCTACAACATTTTTAAAAAGTTACCAATATTTTAAACAGATCGCCTCCGTCAGGAATTTATCACCTGAATAGTCCAGGAGCATATTGGTGGGTAATTCTCACATTGCAGATTAGTACAAGAGTGACATTTTGTCCCGATAGTTCAAGATTCACACTGTACAATTTGGATGTTGATCATGATTTGTGATTAAGTCCCCAGGCAAATTATAATACTGCATTGAAAAGTAATCAAAAGTTACCAATTCATTTCTTTGTGCCCATGATATGTAAAGATCCTATTAATCAATTTTTTTAAAATATGGTGTCTCAGCTGATGAATGTGTTCAGGAAGAAACCCATGCAATCATCATTTCTGTATGTACATTAGTGTGTGTGCCCTTTTGGTTTCAATTTGTAGTTTTCCATAAACCTGACCCATCTGACAGCACTTTTTTTGTTCTCCTGACACATTTAGCATTCAGAAATCCTTACGGAATAAAGTATGTTTATTCTGGTAAGGTTCCAAATGTCATAGTGTGTCGATGGGTCAGTTTAACGTAACTCGCATTCAATTTGTACTCCATTTAAAGAGGAGAGATAGACGTCATACCCCATGTATTATGCATCTAGTGTTCATGTTGTAAATCACCTGCAGAGGTCAAAAGGTCACTTGGGGTCACGATCACTCCAGTTGAGCATGAAAGCAGGCAAAACTACTATATTTTGAGAACCACCTTGGTACAAACAAGTGAAACTTTAATTTGTGTTCAATCACATCTAGTGTACCTTAAGGGAGAAGCAGTGATATTGCAAGAGATAAAAAAATGTGCAAATCATTTTTTATCTTAAAAATTAAAATAAAGTGTATAATTTTTTTTTTTTTTTTTTTTTTTTTTTAATTAAAACACCAAATAGTGAAACAATAAGTATTTTAGGAAATTTGGTCAGACCATCTCCACGCAAATAGACATACAGCGATGGCTCTCAAAATCTACACTAAACACTGATATGGTTTCACCAGTACAGAATAAACAAAGATCAATGTTTGTTTGCATCTTCGGTCACAGTATTATGCTGTACAAATCTGGGATATTCACAAGAAAGGCCTTTTTGATCTCAAGTGGAATTGGGGCCAAAGTTCCCTCGGGGTACCCCCCTTGAAGTTGTACATGTACAAATTATTTTTATTTTTGGCCTTTAGGCGTTAGGGTTTTGTTAGTGTAGGCCATACATAATATAATTTGTTGCCTGTAGAATCTAAAGGGGTCATATGAACTCTTTCCGATTTTGATCATACAAGTATAAATATAGATTCGGATAAAAGTACTGCCGTTGTTTTATACACGGATTTCAAGCCACCCACTTGCATGTTATGTTAGCAAACATCCTGCCATTACCAAAAGAATCCAAAATACAAATTTTGATGAGTTTTTTTTTTCAATGTTTCGGATCAGCATGCGTGCTTATCCATTTACATTTTTGCAACAATACAATAACAACTTGGGGGGGGGGGGTTTGTGACAGTGAAAGAGAATCATTTATGTCTATTTTAACTTGGAAAACATGGACATGTCATCACTGATTTAGTACAGGAAATGACCCCGATTTCACCTTGTCAAACTAAGTACATTAAGATCCACCACTCCGAAGAAAAGAAATAAGCCAGGAATCACAGCTTGAGTTTTGGGTAACATGATGAAGTGTCATCTACACTGAATCACCTTTAGTATTAACTTGGGTTTTCGGATTCACGCTTGGCATTGATAAATGCATCATTGGTACTTTCTGCGTGATATTAGGTTTGAAGTCATGCCAAGTACTGTAAACTTTCAATGGCAGTAACTTTGATTTAAAGAGACATGAGGACATTTGCAGTGGCGTAAGGGCCTGCCCGCTCTGAGGGGGCAAATTTCCCAGTCCTTGGGAAATTTTCCTCTCAGGGGGGTCAAATGCCAAAATATTTTTCCCGAGTACGAGGGCTAAAACCGTCTGATTTAGCATGATTTTTTGCCAATTTTTCCCAGCCAACGGTCGTCAGGGGGGGGGGCACCTGCCCCCCGCCTGGTTATGCCACTGCGAATTTGCATTCATGCAGAGAAGAAGCGGGTTGCACTGACTTCCATTGGAAACAGTCATAGGTTTTACTAGACCAGCTTGTCACCTTTTCCATGATATTCCCAGGACCTGCTTTGAACCCCGCTTACAATTCATCCGCAATAGATCTGTAGACTTGATTATGAGTTGTTGGACCTACTTTAAGAATCACACAGGTGCTTTTTCGAAACCGGCTGCGAATTCCGAAAATCCAAGATGGCCGCCATAGCATTTTAAAATATAAATTTTGATTTTGATACCTAAAAGTATGTGTATACCTCGTTTTAGGGGTTTTTGGGGGCTGGTGAATTCATTTCTGACATCGTTTTTTTAGCATTCGAGGTCCCTGTTACATGGTATGGATTTTGGAATTCCAAATGCGCCGCAGTCATATGAAAAGTACACCTTTGAATGACTTAAACCGAGTATTATTTAATACCTCGTTATGGGGTTTTTGGGTGCTGGGAATTCATTATGCAAATCTTTAGCATTAGAGGTCCATGTTACATGGTAGGGATTGGGAATTCCAGATGGGCTGCCGGCCGTCATATGAAAAGTAACATTTTGAATGAATTAACTTATGTTATTTGTTAATAACATAGTTTATGGGGTTTTTGGGTGATGGGAATTCATTTCTGACACGTTTGTTATCATTAGCGATCCATGTTACATGGTTTGGATTTGGAATTCCAAGATGGCCGCGGCACACCCAGTCTTTATGGAAAAGTACACATTTTAATGGCAGATCCTAGTATTACATGTAATACATTGTTTTAAAGAGGTTGTGGGTGTCGACCCAATCATTTTTGCACCATTTGGACATAATTGGAGGTTAAGTTACTCAAAGGGGGAACAATCAAGATGGCTGTCAGTTGACATAGTGATGTCATATTACCACTGAACAACTCATAAAGTGGAAATGTGGTAGGCCTACCTGTTTATTTGTTACACAGATGGGTCACCCACCTTCTTATGGCAGAAGATCACACCACACGTGATCAGTTACTCTACAAGAACAGCGCTTTGAGTTAAGTTACCCTTCTACTACGGCCTATAGGGTCCACAAGTTTTGGCGGGAATGGCATTCAGGACTCGGGCTAAGAGGGGGCCGTCTTGGTTGATGCACCCGTAATGAATGGGGTCAGTGACGGGCAGCGGTAACAAGGTCAAGGCATTACAAATCAGTTTTAAAGAATGCCTCCTTAAGTGTTTCAGGATGCGATTGACGTGGGTGGTAGTTCTTCTAGCCCCAAGCTGAATGCAAGTTAACGTCAAGTCTGAGCTGTCAAATGAAAGTTGCAGTGGGCTTGCTTCTTCGCACACGGCCCATAATTGACTAAAGTGTTCAGTCTGATCTAGGTCAGCTTCAGAGAGCACAGAAGACTCTGCAAAGCATGAGAGAAATCTTACAGGTCTGCATGCAAGTTCTGCAAGTTTTGTTCCAACTGACTGAGTGCATCGTCCCACAGTGGAATGGCACCTTAATCTGAGTAATCGGCCATAAATTCATCTCCTCGCTTGAGGTTGCAGTATATGAAGTGGAATCATACGTCGCTTCTCTCCTGTCCCGAACTGAACCCAAAGCTCGTGGGTAAGCCACACTTTTGAAACAAACCAATGTATGTAGGAGTAAGATAAGCGTGTTGTGTCATAGGCCAACACCAACATTCTCTGACAGCCCTTTAACTCACAGAGCACCCCTATTTTCTATCCTGTTACACAAACTTTGTGGAGTCATTCAAGACGTTTTTCAGTTACCCTATCGAAGTTTGTCGTAACTGAAATGATCCACATAGTATTTGACAGCTACATTGAGTTGAGCATCAAAGAAGGTGAGCGGAAATCCGTAGAGCTGGGGATTAGGCCGTTTGAATTAGCCATTATTGGAAGTCGTCCCCATTCACACCAATGGGAACAAGTTCGGGCCAACAAAAAGATACCCTACGTTGCTAGCACGGGACGTCGGGGAAAAAGACATGGTTATGAGTGGCGCTTGACCGGCAGATTACTTACCGGCAGCACCTCGAGATGCGCCAAGGTATCTTCGAAGGAATAACCTCCTGTGCGGACTTGCTGGATCTTCATGGGGGATAGCCCAAGCACAACAAAACGACCCCTAACGCACCACTGCGTGTCTCTGGTATTACAGCACTGCTTGAATATGCCGCCCCAGCATTGGTTCATGGTGCAACGCTCTCAACAAAGAAGGTGCACACGGTACTCAAAGCTTTACTCAACGAGACTTGAGAACCATAAACTGATTGCCTCTGCCCCTCCATCTGAATTTCTACCAGTGCTTTCAGGCATTGCACCTGCAGCCCTTCGGAGGGAGCACCACTCCACAACTAGTGAATAGGCCCTGCTGACAACCAGCACCTGCTTGCATAACACTGTCAAAGAATCATCACCACTTTCTGGCCACGCTGCTAAACTCTCCAGTTCCCCATTCAACATCTACAGACATGGAATACTGCCGGCTAGACATTCCAAGACCAGATCAACTCTCTATCACACCTAAGACAAAAGTACCACCTGGCAGCATCTCCCACGCAGGCATGGTCACCTTAAACCGGATTGGCAGGAGTCGGTCTGCTTCCAATAGCAATTTAGCCCCTATTGGGGCTTCGGCCATCGCCAGCCTGCCAATGTGATTTTCCATCACAGAACGCGATCACATTCTCAATGAGTGCCCTACCTTTCGTCCGCCGGTGGATACATATCTCAAACCCCAACCAATCAACAGTGAGTTGGCTCCAACGTTTACAACACATTTAGCCGCTGCCTCAACGCAAGCAAGAAGAAGATGTATGGGCCGGTGCGAGAAGCAAGCCCACTGCAACTTCATTCTGACCAGCTCAGACTTGATGTACACTTGCATTCAGCATTGGGCTAGACGAACTACCACCCACGTCAAGTGTCATCCAGGAACTTAAGGAGGGCCATTCGTATGTGATTCGGAATGCCTTGACCTTGTTAGCCGATGCTAGTCAGCTGGACCCCATTCGTTACGGATGGATCAACAGACGGACCCTTCGTTGCCCCTTAAGTTCTCTGAAGCCAATTCCCGCCAACTTGTGACCCTATGCGGTCTAGTAGTGAAAGTGGAACTCAAAGCGCTGTTCTTGTAGAGCACCTGATCACGTGTGGGTGATCTTCTGCCATAAGAAGGTTGTTGAGCCCATCTGTGAGAACAAATAAAACAAGTAGGCCTACCACATTTTCCACTTTACTGATTTGTTCAGTGTATGACATCAACTAGTCAACTGACTCCACTTGGATTTGTTACCCCTTTGAGTATTTAAACCTACCAATTATGTCAAATGGTTCAAAATGGATGACTGACACCCACACCTCATTAAACGATTTATTACATGTAAATACTAGATATGCCATTCAAAATGTGTACTTTTCATAATACGTGCCGGCGGCCATCTGGAATTCCAAATCCATCCATGTAACATGGACCTCTATGATAAAAACGATGTCAGAAATGATTTCCCAGCACCCCAACAACCCCATAACGATGTATTAAACATAATACTAGGTTAAGTCTCAAAATGTGGACTTTTCAATATGACTTTGCCTGAGCCATCTTGAAATTCCAAATCCATACCATGTACATGGACCTCTAATGCTAAAAACGATGTCAGAAATGAAGTTCCAGCACCCAAAAAACCCTTAAACCGAGTATTATACATACTTTTAGGTATCAAAATCAAATTTATATCTTTAAAATGCTACCGGCAGCCATCTTGGATAGTCGAGAATTCGCAGTACCCCCCGCCAGTTTCCGAAAAAGCACCTGTGTGATTCCTAAAGGTAAATGGTCCAACAACTCAAATCAAGTCTCAGAAATCTCTTGCGGATGGATTGTAAGCGGGGTTCTAAGCAGTTCCTGGACTATGAGGCTAGACAATACACTGGATCTCTTCTTCACCAACCGTTCCTCATGCATCAACAGGTGCCAACCAATACCAGGCATGTTGACACTGACAATCAAGCCCAAACATAAGAAAACCCTGGTGAAGAGGAAATCTACCTGTGGGACCAAAGCAGAAATGGATGCCAATGTAGAAGGGAACAGGATGATGGCACATGTTGTTTCCAAGTTTGATACAATTTAGCACCCTTATACTGAATGTGAAAAGTCATTGAAACACATTGTCACTATATTCGACTTGTCCCTTCCAAACTTGTTTCAATTCCAATTGCGCGTGGCTAGCAAAGTTAAGCAATGTGCCTACAGCCTCTCTACCTACTTATGGTGTAACATGGCATTTACGCTGGTGCTTTAACGTCATAGCATTACCTGGTTACAGGAATACCAACCCTACAGAGCACCCTAGAGGACGGGGCTTTCCCAAATCGGCGTACAACTTTTGCACCACCCCAAGCAACCAGCATTGCTAACATGGAGGCCATCTCTGTCACCGTATGTTTCTCGAACACTTTGCGAAGTTCCCCAACACAGACCATACCGTTGGCTTTGTTCTAAGACCAGTGATGGGCAGAGTAGTAATCTGTGTCGTGATGAACGGAGTACAGTACCACAAGGATCTAATGGTGCAACATGCATTTACGCTGGTGACTTTAACAGTCATAGCATTACTGGGAGGGTACAGGAATACCAAAACCCTTGACAGAGCCCCCTGGAGGACGGGCTTCCAAATCCGCCGTACAATTTTGCCCGACCACAGCAAACCACAAGTTATTACTCTGGAAGGTGGACTACAACTATAAATCACGACCTTTTGCTAACATGGATGCCATATCTGTCACCGGATGTTCTCGCCCGCTTTCTGACAGTCCCAACACAGACAATCACTGATTGGCTAGGAGAGCCTTGCTAAGCCTGTACCAAAAAAGTCAGTGAGAAGGTGGAAATTTCACAAGGCAGACTGCGACCAGTTTAAGAAACTGGTGGATTCAGAAGTGCCCGTAAACCTCCCAACACCAACCTCTCCACTGACAAAGCCTACACAGCATTGTGTAAATTCTTTATTAATGTAGCAAAGAAAGTCCATCCCACGTGGTGTTGTAACAGTTTATATCCCATCCTGGATGAGGAATGTTGTACTTTTACAATGATTTCCTGCATTCTGCACCCGGGGCGGCAGCCTCGTACAAGGCTTGGCTTCAGATTTTGACAAAACTGCTTGGACAGGAAAATGCGGCGGAGCACTGGAGGAGGTGTGGTCCAGGGGAATCCACTTCACTCACTCCAGCAGGAGGCCTGGAAGATTATAAACCGCCTCACCAGAAAGAATTTCAAAACCATCAAAATGTCCAGTGACGGCCAATTCAATCGCTGAGCACCTCCTCGTAAATGGCCGTATGTCATGAACTGGATACACTAAAATGCGGGGATTGTGTACACTCAACTTTTTTTTCAGTTTAATTCCATTTAATTCTTAACTATTTTGTACTCATGTTCAAAGGAATTAGAAGTGGTTTTGTCTTTATTGCTAGATGACTGCTCTTTAAGATAAAACCATTTTCAGCTACTATTGGATTAGTGTTATTATGAGAGTTACGGTCGAAAAAACCTTCAGCTAGGTAACGGGGGGGATGGGTACGCGGGGGGGGGGGGGGGGGGGGGAGCCGGCGGGGGGAGGGGGAGCCATAGACTTACACACCCAAAACGGTTGGAAAATGCGTCGCTATAATTTAAATAGGTAGAGAAGTGAAACACTAGGGGGCTCATAATTGCACATACAGGTCCGAATGAATGATAGATCTAACTAATGATACAAACTAAGGTTCCATTAATATAATAATTTAATTAGTTAAATTAGATGTTAATTAGGTACAATTTTGATCACTTTTGGGGAATGTTCGGCTGTTCTGTGCTAAAATCTATCCCAAAAAAGAGGGGTAGAAACTTGGATTAATGATTTAATTATATTTCTAATTCTCTTCTTTTCTTGTACTCACCATTGGCATCCATTATATAAAAGGTTTAAATAGCCTAATGAAACATTAAAATTTAAATTTCATGACCCAACATCATCTTCAACCAAGAATTTGGCATTTGGGTGGGCCTTTATGGAGTCGCTTGAGGTTGGAGACATTTAGGAGTATGTCAAGTCAAAACAAGAAGAAAGGTTTATAAAGGATAGTATACAACTAAAGCATGATTTAAATTTGGTTTACCAGGAATAGATATGATTCATTGAAAACAATACACTGTACTTAGGGGTCAAGACCTTGAAGACATAATGTGCTCAATAGCCGCCGATTTCCCCGCGTGTTTTAATTTTTGGATTTTCCAGTAGTGGAGTTTGTTAAATGTAAAACAGGTCTTTTTTAGTAGCTATGGGACTACAAATTTCACTATATAGTAGAATGCCCCTTGTACAGTTAAGTTAAATATAGGTTTGTCATCTGGCTCAAAATGGTAAATACAGGGCGGACTTTAAAATATTGGCCTATTGACCTTTATAATACATGGATACCCTGTATAATATTACAGATCACCCTGTATACTTACTATTTGATCATAACTTTGGACAGAAACCCATTCATATTGTATTTCTCTTGAAGAAATATAGGATGAGTACTTGAATAAAAGTAGAGTAAAGAAATCTTTCAAAATGGACCTTTTGGTCAAAAATATCAGTGAATTTGACAACCCTGTAGTTCAAAACAGAACAACATTAGTTATCTCCTTTATTAGTTTTTGGGAGGGCATTTGTCATGTGGCACCAGGGCCTTGACACTCAAGCTTCTAAGACATCCCAAGATTTGCACTTGACAAATTCATATGTAACATCTTTAGCAAAACGTTGCTTTTTCTCAAGACTAGGATGGGAGAGGTCACCTGAGGAAAGGAATACACAAGGATCTGTACTGCCTCCCATGCTGTTCCAACTTGTATATCAGCGATGTACCTCTAACAACATCTAAAAATGTGGCTATGCCGACGATCTTGCCCCTTCTCCACTTGGAAGCAGCTGGAGAGAAGTAGAAAGTACACTACTGCAGATTTGCACTTAATTGCAGCATATCTCAAGACCTGGAGGACTGAAGCTGAGCGAAGAGACAAGGACCACCGCTATGGCTTCCATCTCAAAACCCAAAGGGGCGCATCGCCAGCTTCAAATCAAACCTCAATGGAGCACCTCTGCCATACAATCCTACACCAACCTAGCGGGAGTGAAGCTTTGACAGCAAATACTTTACCGGCGCACCCGAGTCTGTATGCACCAAGGGTATCTTCGAGGAATAACCTCCTGGACGATTGCTGGATCCTCATGGGGCGGCCAGCCCAGAACTCTACGCACCACCGACTTAGCCTCAGTGCTGAATGAATATTGCCGCGCCCCAGAATGGTGCAACAGATCAGCTTCAACAAATAGTTGGGACAAAGAAATATCAACCAGACCTAGAGAACCCAGTAATGGTTGCTGCCTCCCTCCCACTCCAGACCACAGTTTCTGCATTGCTTTCAGGGCATTGCACCTGCTGTGCTTTGGAGAGAAGGACATAAAGCACATGATGCAATAAACACTGTAAAGGAATTACACAGCTCAGAGACAGAGACTGTGCTCTTGTCGACATCTGTCGGACCTGCCTATCTAAACTCTCCAAGCTCCCCATTCAACATCTAACAGACATGGAAGGATACCATGCCTGGCTAGAGATACTTCAAGACAAGGCCAACTCCACTATTTAAATCTCTAACAGAAACTAACACCTGGTAGCAATCTTAATGCAAGGATGGGTCACCTTAAAATGGATTCGCACAGGAGTCGTTCGCTTCAACAGAACATGCACCATGGGGGTCTGCGACCATATCCAACCTGCCAATGTGGTGCTCCATCACAGACTGGGATCACAGTATTTTCAATGAGTGCCCCCCAACCTTTCGTCCACTGGTGCGACAAGATTCTCAAACCAACCAATTCAACAGTGAGTGGCCGCCTAATACAACATATTTAGCTGGCTTGCCATACGCACAAAAAGAAGAAATGTGCCTACAAAAAAGCTAGCTTGTCACAAGAAGCACAAATATATGTCTTTTGGACAGGGAAAAAAACACCCTCAAGAATAAATGCAAAAGGTGTGTAAGGAAGAATATAAAAACTATGTCAGCAGTATCATATGCCCAGACCTACAGTCAAATCCCAAGCGATGTATTGGAGCCACCCCAACAAGCGCTGTTTGATAAATGGCGTAGCCCACTGCGTGGACCCAGAGGAGCCACCTACGCTGGTAAGTCAGAGACAAGCAAACATCTGGAACCAACAGTTTGCGCGGTCAATCAATAAAGACGAAGATCCCTCTACTCTCCCTGACCTTAACCAAAGTCTTTCCCTAGCCTCAATCATATAGAAGTAAGTATCTCAAACGTGTTATCCACCCCCTTAACAGAAAACAAATTCCCCACAAGCAACAGCCGGTCCAGGACAACATTCCTGCCAGTCTTTTCAAAGGACTTAGTTGAAAGCCATGGACCGAATTTGCCTAACTGTCGGCTAGAGTACACCTATCTGATCAAGTCGACCCCCTAACAACTTCAATAGGGACAAAAGGCAGAAATTCCCGGAAGGGGGTAGACTACTCACAGGATGCTCTGGACATTGAAACCGGAAATTAATTATCGGGATCCTCTTGGATCATTCTTATTGTTCTCTTCCCCTTTGTTACTGGTGTATATGAGGTGCAACATCATGACTGTTTAGTATGCTCTGATGATGGCATTCGCTAGAGTTGTAAAAAAAAAAAAAAAAGCTCAGCCTTCCAATTTGGATTCCTCTAGGAAAAGATTATTTTCTACTCCTCCATAGAAGATGTGGGCAAGTCCATCAATGTTGGACTCAGGAAATTGAATCATTGAATGCAAGAGATGTGGTCACGTGAAAACGTGAAAAGAACTCTTTAATTCATACCGTTGACATTATAGATTTGTCATGGAATGTGAAAGCGTATGATTTGCGCAAACCACTGAATTTATGTTTCAAATATTCAACAAAACCAAAAATACAAAATTAAAATTTTCCATTTTTTAAAGATCACTGTCTTCCATAAAAAAATACACTGGTGAATGGAATGTGGTGCAAGTGAAAGTCTCTGTGACAGTTACATTTGCCAAGGGTCCTGTAATAAGGTCGGAAGAGCTTAACATGGTACAAGTGATTGATTTGGTCTGTTGAAAGGGCGGTTAAAACCTGTGACGTTAGTTGTTCCATGGATGGCGGATCTAATTTTTCATCTCGTAGGTTTTTTTTTGTCAAGGCGATAGGCCACAGAGTAGGCAGGTATGAATATTTATTAATCTTTCATTGGAATTAGCCAGTGCCACAGTGATAAAAACAGGCGCTTGGCAGGACCAGCGCCATCCGTATTAATAGAACGGCGCTCTTCCCATGAGTATCAAGTCTGGGTTGGCTAGCGGAGCGATCTATAGTCTGTTAAGTCCGAAAGAGGTTCCATGCTTCCTGGCGGACCAGCATCAGGACGGTACAGAGAGGCGGGACGGGAAGATATTGCGTGTAGTCTCGTCTGTTTGAAGTATGCTAGCGTTGCGTCTGACGATTTGACGATCTGCATGTTGAGGAGGGTGAGAGAGTGCAGGAGAACCGAGGAACGCTAACCGATGAGGAAAGAATT